>CAHIKZ030000370.1:1145000-1450186 GCA_903632075.3 Acanthosepion pharaonis | reverse complement strand
TGTCATTTTCCAGATTTTGCAGGAAACCAAATCTTTTCAATATATATGGACAATGTCTCATTATAGGCCAGAAATTGATTATAAAATTACTCATTCTTTTGATTTTTCATATCAATTAATAAGCATATTCCTTGCTGTTTCACTGAGTTTGTAGCTTATACAATTCTCTACTTTATCTGATTTTGCATGCATTTGGAATAGTTTCATCATTTCAGCCTTAATACAAAACATCTGATATATTAGATTCAAATCATCAATGTTTACAAGGTGCATCTTCTAAATGAAAACCTGAATCAATTTTGAATAGCATTATCATTTTATTTTTACCATATTTGTACATTACCTGTCATCTGGGTTGCTTCTGTTGAAATTTAAATTTGTACACAGTAGACAAACTCTCACAGTCAACAGTTAGGCTACAATGTTGATTTCACTTGTTACTACTGCAGATATACTTTTATGAAAATGTTATCTGGTTAGTAAGGCACTGTCAGCAGGTTTCATGTTACAGAAAATGTTTATAAACTGCTGCCATTCAAAGAATTGAATTTTTTATGATTAAGAAGAATAGATCAGTGAAAAATCAAGTAAATTTTTTGATCACTTGATAAAAGTTAAAAAACAGACAATAAGAAACATTTTAAAAGTTCCTTGATTTTGTTAAAATATATCCTTTGACATATTCATCAACTAGAATTTATAATTTTATTAACTAGCATTTGTTTCACTTTGTGAAGGATAATGTTCTATTATCTGTTACAACACAACCCAGATAGCTCACTTTCTGTACCTGTTTGATTCTGATGTTCCCTATTTGTAGCTCATGCCTTTGGTTGTCTCTCTTGTTGACAACCATCTTCCTACATTAATAGTTGTTTCTTCTTACAGTTCTTTACTATCATGTAAAGTGGTCTTTAATTTCTCCGAGTCTGCTATCTGCACAGTGTCATTGGTGTACGTTATGTTGCTGATAATAAATCTTGATAGGTCTTCTAGATCTTTTAGAATCATCTTGCTGTAAATAAATCAACTGAGAAAACCCCTCTTTGTCTTACTTATCTATTTTTTGTATACTTCCTCAAATGGTTCTTGAAGATTCTTTATCCCTACCAGAAATTGATTTATACAAAGTGCTTTTCATAAAAGAGTCTCTCACTGAATTTTAAATAATTTAACAATTGGTGGATTGCAATTCTTCAAATTTTAAATTGATTATTTTACAACCTATTCAAAATATACAACTTAATACAAAAACATAAAGAACATTTTGGAAGGTATAGAATAATAGCTGTGATCATTAAAATTACCTTTTTGTACCAAAAACAGATATATTTGCAAAATATCTTACATTTTAAATAAAATTATAAGTAACATCAAGAACATATGCAGCTACAACCTGATTAATGTGATTTAAATGGTCATTTCAGAATCATTTCTTTATTTACTTTATGAACTTTATTTTAATTTCAAGCTAAAAAAAACGAAAACAAATGGTTCTGTAATATGTAAATGTAAGAATTTGCATATGGACATGAGACAATCTATATAAACCAGAGTCGTCATGAGGAGATAGAATTCATCAATAGTGATTGTGAACAACTTGTTAGCCCTAAAAGACCCTGATTTTGTGGACACATTGTTGAGGCGTTTTGATGCAAGCACTGGAAGCAAGAAGCTGAAAGATGGAATAAGCTAAAATGGAAGAAAATGAGGTAATAGACCTTTTATGGCATTTGTGACAGTTGAGGCAGTAAGAAAAGTTTCAATAATTTTCAGCCCCTGATATTAAAAGATCTGACTTATAAAGAAATAAGCTAAATTATGTTAAGGAACTTGTGATGAAAAAAGAGTTTGGTTATGACAGAATGGACCAAATTTATATCCATGTAACAAAACACTGGTGAACCAGTCATTAAATATCTATACAGACTAAGAGAGACTAGCAGGTACTATGATTTTGAAAAAAATTGGGAATAAAGATAATATTGGTTCCAGAAAATAAAAAAGAACTGGAATCTTTTTTGGGATTAATAAGTTTTTATAGACTATACTTTCCAAGGTATACAAAATTGACAAGCTAAGAAAAAAGAATGTGGAATTCCTATAGAAAGAAACTCAACAAAAAGCATTTGACTAACTACAATTAACTCTTGCTAAAAGACCTGTAGTGAAAGTATTTTATCTAACTAAAGATATAACATTAATTACAGACACTAGTGAGCATTCAATATTAGGAATACGATCACAAGAAGGACATCCAATAATGTATCTGTCAAGAATGTTGGGAAAAGCTGAATTGAATTATTTAAACACTGTATGACATGAGACAGAACCTGGGACGAGCACAACTGGTCGCGACTTGCCTTTGTCCCCGCCCAAAAAAGAGCCCGTGTTTGCTTAGCATGTAAAGCTACTGCAGTTGAAATGAGGGAGAGAAAAAGCACTTACCTCTGCCGTAATCCATCCTCGCCAGATAACGTAAAAGAATGAGGGGGACTGGCATCGCATTTTATGCAATAACGATGCAATGCATTATGGGACATGAACACAATGAATTATGGGATCACATGAAGACGCAAGGGATTATGGGTACATGAACAACTATAAAAACAACTACTTTTTTCCGAGTCGAGGAGTTCTTCGAGGGGCGTTCACGGTTGACAGCAAGAACGGGCAGTTAGTGTGATTTGGAGACAGAACTCAAGAAGGAACGACTCAAGTTTGAAATACCAGCTGGGAGAGCTTGAATTTACTCGCTGGTTACTGTTTTTTCTTCATTCGCCTCAAGCTATTTCGCATATTGATTCTTCAAAATGGAAGGCAGGTCTTTGACGTCCGTTTGATTCCAGAATTCAGCGGCGCAAACGGATATGCCCATTGTTAAATGGATAGAAAATGTGGAATTGGTCTCATGAACTTTGTGCCATGGACAAGATCGAAAGCATCTTGCCTTTATGACTTGGGGCGGTGCCCTTGCTGTGTATAGACAACTCAGTGGAGAGCAGAGGGCAGACGGAACAAATTAAACAGGCCTTTATGACTGCATACGTGACTGACAGATTTAATGCGTTCGACCAATTTATGGGATGGCGTCTTCACCCAGGGGGGGAACTGTGGATGAATTCTGGCTGAAATGCATCGTTTGGCGCCGCTAGTAGGAGAACCACTACCTGATCGGTGGATGGCATGTGCATTTGTGTCAGGACTGCCACATCATGTTAGGCAGCTTCTCAAAGCTTCTTCCAGGATGGACGACATGAATCTAGAACAGTTCTGACCCGAGCAAGGGCTATTATGACGGATGACGAAGGGTGCCAGGTATTGGCCGCGCATCCGTGGGAAAGCTAACGCGCTCAGAAGCTGAGGTTCCCCTGCCAAACCTGTTAGCAGAACGATTACCTGCTACAAGTGCTCTGGACCCAACCATATGGCGAAGAATTGTACACAGGGACGTCAGGAGGGTCAAACAGAACGCAGAGGTCTGGTCGCGACAAGTGGTGTTTTTCGATTAACGGCATTGGACACATTTCCTCAGAATGCCAGGGGAACGCCTATAAGGGGAGAAGGCGTCAGCGCCCAGCCTTCGCCCAGGCAAGTAAACCCGAAGTTACCCACCGTACAAGTATTTGTAGATGGAGTAGAGCATTGCAGCTCTAGTGGATTCGGGATGCTCACAGACGTTGGTGAAAGCAAGACTGGGTGTGTCGCTGCTGAAAGCAGGAAGAGGTGGGAGTGTTGACTGCGACGGGAAGACTCTGAAGTGCCGTGGATACAGTAAAATTAAGTTGGGCGTCGAGCAGATTCAGCCCGTGACTGTTGAGGTTCTGGTCATGGAAGGGCAGTTGCTGATTCGATCTTCTTCACGGGATTGATGCAATCAAAGTGCTCGGAGGTGTTTACCACCGAATCAGGCGGCTTCGTTTCGAAACCTGAACACATGTGCCGCGCTTGTTATCAACAAGCCTGACTTTAGAGTGGCGTTTAACCCGAGCGGAAAAAACATGGACTGCATTGTGGAAGTGGGCGAGTGGTTATTCACCTATCAAGTTGGTCAATAAAGTACAGGAGTACACAGTACCTGGCCACGTCCGGGATGCATATGATGAAGAACTAGCACGGTGGGTAGCGACGGATGGCTACTGCCATATCCTGAGAAAGAGCTTGGCCCACCCAAAGATTAATTCATAATGGCGGTCGTACAAGAACACAAACAGAAGGTCCGACCAGTACTTACTTGACTATCGGGAGTTGAACGGCTTTGTCGACGCATTCACGGCTGACGAGAGGTGTGTGAGAAATTCGAGAATGGCGGCGACAAGGAGCTGACGTGCCGCTGTTGATTTGAGAATGCGTACCTACAGATTCACATGACAAATCGCTATGGCCGTTCGCCAGTGGTCATTAAGGGTAAGCGGTTTGCCTGCTGGCGTTTAAGGTTTTGGCCTGAATGTGGCACCACTTGTCATGAAGTCAGTGATCGACATGATAACGTCCCAGGATCAGGACATTAAAGTGCCACGTCGCACACGTCGATTTTATATCTTCATAAATGAAGGCCTAGTTTCTGCAGCGCCGCGTAAACAACACTTTTGCAGATTACGGGCTAGTCTGTAAAGATCCGGAGCGATTGAGAGACGGAACTAAGGTCCTGGGTCTGCAAGTCTGGGAAGAAAGCAACTCCTTCGATGGAAGCGGGAGGCAGGTTCCAGAAATTGCTCAAAAGGTGATCCGCGGGTTGTATTTTTTCCTTGTGCGGAAACTCATGGGTCATTTCCTGTGCGGTTGGTTTAGGTGGCAACTGCATTTATTAAGCGCTATGCAAGTACACCAACCAAAAGGATGGGACTGACGAGATAAAGGATGCCCCTCTTGGACGTATGCTGGAGGAAACAGTGGCCAGAGTGCGGGAATCAGATCCTGATGGCGGAGACTGGTGTGTGAACGGCAATGAAATGACAGTTTGGGTGGATGCAAGCTCCGGGTACGGGAGTAGCACTAGAGGTGAATGGGAGCGTGGGAAGATGCTTGCTGGTTTGCGTCAAACCAATGATGCCAGACACATTAATCTTGCTGAGCTTGATGCGGTGATCAAGGGCGTGAATCTTGCCCTGCAGTGGCAGGCACCAGTTATGCATGTGGTCACCGATTCGGCATGTGTGCATCGGTGGGTGTCTGACACCCTGACAGGAAGGACGCGCGTGAACACGAAGGCAGCGCTTAGAGACACTGATGAGGTGGCGCTTAGAGACACTGCGAGCTTTGGTGGAGGAGTACGCACTGACTATGACTGTGACACTGGTTGGAGATGCACAAGAAAGGAGGAGAACCAGTTCAAGTGAGTTGTGTCACTGCAACGAGCCAGTTGAGCAAACGTCACGTGACCCACATCCACCAGCAGAGTGGGCACCCAGGTGTTAAAAGAACAATGTACTTTGCTAGGACTGTAGATCCACGGTGTCTAAGGAACTGGTAAAATCTGTCGTTAGAACCTGTGAAGCCTGCCAATCGATCGATCGATCCAGCACCAGTGCATTGGAAGAAAGGAAATTTGAGTGTGAGAAAAAACTGGAGCAGGTTAGCAATGGACGTAACCCATTGCAATGGTAGCCATTTTCTTACTCATTGACTGTGGTCCCTCCCGCTTTGCAGTATGGCGGCCACTGAGACGGCAAGACTCTGCTGGTGTCATTAAGTCAGCTAGAGACAGTCTTCTCTGAACGAGGCCCGCCGACCAAATACTGACTGACAATGACACCACGTTCACTTGCAGACAATTTAGGGAATTTGTAAACAGCTGGGGCGTGCATTTGAGGTTCGGTGCAGCGCTTATGTGCCGTCTGGAAATGGCATTGTGGAACATAACCACAGAAGCGCAAAACCATAGCGGCCAGGAAAAATTGTTCAGTCTTAAAGCGGTTTACTGGCATAACATCACACCTAAGGACAACCTTTCACCTTCCATGGCACCGCTGATGTACTGCACACATACCACGTCCGGGTAGAGAGGCATCGGCGCGCCGCCCCTGCCTGAATCACAAATAACCAAGGGAATACAAGAAAGGGACATTGTCTGGGTTAAGACTCCACGTGGTAAATGCACGACCAAATTTGGAACCGGACGTGTGACCGAGGTGGTGAGTCAGCAGTCAGTCTTGGTCGATGGAATGCCTTGTCATGTTAGAGACCTAAGCCCTTTTTGGGCTCAAATCCCACAACTGACGAAGAAGACACAGAGGATAGTGAACAGCCAATATACATAGAGTTGGATTCAACAACCAATCACTCCGATAGCGGTAGTTTGCCAATAGATCGGGATTTGTCTAATGAGAGCTCCTCTGATGAAGAAGTTCAACCAATCCCCCCGGAGGAGCACCGGAACAAAAAGGCTGTATCCTCACTGTCATCTGTGTGATCAGGAGATCAGGGGGAGTGTGGCGGACATGAGACAGAACCTGGGACCCGAGAACAACTGGTCGCGACTTGCCTTGTCCCATAAAAAAAAGCCCGTGTTTGCTTAGCATGTAAAGCTACTGCAGTTGAAATGAGGGAGAAAAAAGCACTTACCGCTCTGCCGTAATCCATCCTCGGCCAGATAACGTAAAAAGAATGAGGGGACTGGCATCGCATTTTATGCAATAACGATGCAATGCATTATGGGACATGAACACAATGAATTATGGGATCACATGAAGACGCAAGGATTATGGGTACATGAACAACTATAAAAACAACTACTTTTTTCCGAATGGGGAGTTCTTGAGGGGCGTTCACGGTTGACCAGCAAGAACGGGCAGTTAGTGTGATTTGGAGACAGAACTCAAGAAGGAACGACTCAAGTTTGAAATACCAGCTGGGAGAGCTTGAATTTACTCGCTGGTTACTGTTTTCTTCATTCGCCTCAAACACTGAAAAGGAAGTTTTGGCAATTGAAGATCAAAGTAGGATTGGAAAAACTGTTCATATTTCATTACACTAATACAAAAATGTTCATTTGCAGTATTGTTGGCTGCTTTGTTTAATGATCAATTAAGCTCATATACAATTAATGAACATAAAAAAATAGATAATTTATAAGAAGATAGCGAATTTGAAGTTTTACTCAATTACTGCATGCTTTCATACAATAAATAGTGACACTATTGAAAGTAAAGAGACTCTCTAGATATATCCTACTGGAGGTTAATCACTTCATTCTAATCAACACTTATCTTGAGAAATATAGATAAAGTTATAGTTAGAAAAGGAAACTTATACTTAACATTAGGAAGAGACAGTTGAAATTTCTAAGGTACATAATGTGGAAAGACAGTTTAGAAAATCTGATACTCACAGGACAGATTGAAGGCAAGAGAGACAGAGGAAAACAATGCATAACATACTTAGTGAGCTTGAGTAAATGGATGGTGGAACAAGGTTCAGGAGAAATAACAAAAAGACAAAATTCATTAAGTGGATGAAGGACAGGAAATTGTAGAGAGCCATGATCATTTACATCCTGAAGGGACATGATGTATAAAGTGTAGATAGAATATCATAAAAACGAAATTCATTTTGGTTTCAATTAATATTTCTTTCTCTGAAAAGAACTTTTTTCTACCAGTTGATCTTATTTATAAGCTAGTTTTTGAATTTTTAAATATAGAAGACTTGTAACTGCAGATAACTGATTGTTTTCAACCTTGAACTGTCAGCTACAAATCCTGAAATTCTGCCTTTAGTATGAATATCAACCAACAAAAAGAAATAAAGTAGATAAATTATAAGAAATTTTCTTTTAAGACAAAATATCAAATAGGTATTTTCCTTTCTCCTTACTAGAGAGCAGTGGTGTACCTACTGTTCTACTAATAGTCATGTGCAGTAAGATATTGAGTGTTAGAGTGTGTATGAATATATTTCATTCATATGAAATTCAGATTTCATTTTTTTAAGTTGAAGACAAGAGAAAGATTTCAGAAAAGTATCACAACAAAATAGACAATACAACTCCTGATAATCTTTAGACTACTGTTAGTATATCTAATCATGTCTTGTTATGAAGGAAACAAAATGAGAATTTAATTAATGATAATGACTTCTTTTTTTTTTAGTCTGATATCAATTTTATGAACAGAAATAAAAAATAAAAGTAACAAGAGGAATATTAACCAGTTCCATGGTATATCCACTCAATAAGAAAATCACATTAAAATCAATCATTTGTACCAAGTTTACAAAAATGCAGCCAATCAGTTTCTTGGTAAAGGAGAAACAAATTATTTACTTTGAGTTCACACACACACACACACACACACACACACACACACACACACCATCATCATCATCATCATCATCATCATCATCAGTTATATGATTAAAGAGATGAACTTGAAGTGCTTCAACTAATCTGTGGTGCTTCATCCAGTAACAGTGAATGAATGAAATGAGCAAGAGTAGATGGACCATCTAAGCTAGTAAATATTCAGTAAAAGAAATTTCATTTTTTCAGTTGTACCCACTGAATGAAGGCATAATTAATGACATGTATAATTCATTTCAACCTAGACTTCCAATCTTTGGAATGGATTAGTAAATCATTTTCTAAATTTCTGACTTCAGCTTGCTAAAAATTCTTTGCTGTTAGGTAAGTTCAAAAAATATCAAGATTTAAATGAGTTTGCGCCTAGCAATTTCAATTGTTATTTTTATTTCGCTTTTGTTTTATATTTTAAAAGTGCACAACTCAACTAACTTACTCAGAAAAACTATTTGTTGAAGGTCTTTTAGAAACAGAAGCAGCTGAATAGAAAATTATACAGCAATCCTCAGAAGCAATATATTTATAATTATAATTATCTATTTACAATAAATTTTACCACCTAAATGATAAAAACAGAGTTAATTAGAACAATTTGTGTTATGCTTCTTTTTTTTTTGTTCCTTTATTGGTAAATAGCAATTTCTGATATTTCGTTAAGAATTTATTTCTATAAGATAGGAGGATTAGAAAAATAAACTCTTAAAATATTTTATTTACCAAAAGTATTTATATAAAATATAATGGAAAGTTTCTTTTCAAAGAGCAAATAAAAATAAGTCCAAATGACATTAAATTCCTTGACACCTATGGGGATAAACATTACTTTAAACTATAAACAGATATTTAACTAAACTTAGTTTTCCTTGATTTCAAGTTGTAGGTATGCAACATTACTCTCCAAATCTAAATTTCACTGTAACTAAGTAATGCTACTTTACCATATTTTTTTTTTAAATAAAACTGAAAATTAATGTAAAATATTTTATTGAAATAAATGAATGAACTATATGAAAAAAAGAAAAATCTCTGACCAAAAAATTAAACAACTTAAGATTATTAGGATTTTAATTCAAACTAACACTTTGTTCAGAAACTTTTAGTTTGTTGCCTCAACATTGTATAAAGGTCATGAGGAATAACATTCAAAATATAAAATAAAAATTAAAAGTATATAAACAATATTCTTCAAAGTAAAAAAAAAACTATTCCATCTCAACATAATTTTGGAGGTGAACAGAAATCTGTTCATAAAAAATAAAAAGCACATTTGGTAAATGGTTGTATACAATGAGCAAATATGATGGATGTATTTTTGTACACAGCTCTTGGAAAGTGGATTTTTATTGCAAATTTTGCATACTCTTCATGCAAAATTTACTTTCAACTATCTACTTAAAAAAAGGTTATAGAAAAAAATTAAGTCAATTAATGTTTGTGAACTGTCACACTACTGTATAAATAAACTTAGAACAGTAAAGAAGAAAATCATTTGTAAAGGATATTTTTGTAATTGAAGTCCACCTCTGTATGTGTGTGTGTGTGTGTGTAAATAAATGCTTTTGTAAATAAAATGGCACATTTGTTTTTCAACATCTACATGACCAACCCATGATTTATACTGCAACACTGCTGAACAGACATTAATTACCGTTTATGGGAGATTTGGCATGATTAAAAGTTTCAGCAGAGTCAGTACACTCAAACTCTTGGTGACTTCTTGCTAGTACAACCATCAATGGGCTTTGAAAAATCCCATTTACCCAATTTCACTCACAAGTCTTGCATCAATGTGTTGTATGGATTTCAGGCCATGCCCAATGTTGCTGCATACAGGGATCATCTCCCAAGGATGATGATATCAAAAAGACACCTCCTTGACAATGGTGAGATTAAAACCAAGGTCTCGTGGTTGGACTACTAAGATTCTAACCACTCAACCACAATGCCCACCCACATATATATGTATTTCCTGTTACACCTCTTTTAATCTTGCAAAAAGTGCTAATTTTTATCTTGTATATCCCTGCCTTTAGTCCTGTTGTAAAATAAAATGAACATCATTATAAACTGTAAAATTAGAGCAAGATCTTCATATATATATTAATTTACACTATTTAGTTGTTTATTATTTTTAAATTACTTTTTTCTAAAATATTTTGTAATCACCTCCATTTTATATTTTTATTGTCAAGAAATAATCTGGGCTTATTCAAGGACATATGAAACGATAAAATATAATTTATTATATTATATAACATACTCCAAAATGAATTTCTATCTTATTCTAAACTATGAAATAAGGCCATATAACATAAGTGTTTTTCAGTTAATCTTCTCATTGAATTGTAAAAGCAATACATTTATTCTAAAATTAGCAGGATAAGCTTAGATAATTGATATTAGCTCAACTTAATCCTAACAGAAGCAGCTTTGCTTATGAATTCAAGCTAAATGTAGAAAAAGCTACATAGAATCTGTAGGAAAGTTTTATAATATATTTTTCTACAAGTACAATACTATTTTAAAAAGGGGCTTATAGAAAAAGGAAACATTTGAATTACAATATTAATCATTTTTTAACTAATTAGTGAATAACTGAATTAGACACTTTTGGAGCCAATCCATTTTCTGTAAACCAATCAGTTTTCATGCCAAAAACTTCAGTATTCAGATCACCTCTAGACAGAAATCACATCCAAATTGCTCACAACATGAGCCAATCTCAATGAATTACTTAACTGACTTATCAACTTCTGAGCACAATTTATTCTGATTGCACAAATGAAAACTCATTTATAATCAGCAAATTAACTTTCAATATTTGGATGGCCTTCAATGACTCACAAATCACACATCAACATTTTCATTTGTACATTCTTCATAGCTGAGAAGAAATTCTAAACATATTTCATACTAAAATCTGTTACAACAAATTCTTTTCTTCCTAATCACAAGATAAGTTAATTAATATATTCACATATATAATTAATACATCCACAAAACATAGTTTCACCCGATCTTGACAACAAACTTAATAACGTCAAGCCCACAATAGATTTTACCTTTGAATCTGAGACTAACAACACTTTACCCTTCCTAGATATCATGCTATATAGAACTTATAACCTTCATTTGCAAGTTTACAAAAAATCTACCAACTAGAATGACCATGTCAATTTTTATTTTCACCACTGTAACAGAATAAAATCTGAAACAATTATAATATTCTATTTAAGTGCAATAAGAATCTGCAATCCCCAATACTTATTTGAAGAAGAAATATACATAGAAAACACTTTCAAAATCCTCCAATATCCTCATTATTTCATCCACAATGCTAAGAGAAAGGTATATAAAATCTACAACTTCAAAAAATATAATGACACTATTAACAATAATAACAGCAACAACAAACTAGATAAAAACAGACATATAACACTACCTACTAACTCCATAACATCCACTATCCAAAACAATTTATACAATCTTAATAATATCAAAGTAATTACAAACACATCCAAAACTATAATGGATATGATCAGAACTAAAAATACTCATAACAATTCTAAATAAAATGCCACAACTGCTCCTCACAATAGATTGGGGAAACTTGCAGAAATTTAAAAAAGCATATCTATGAACAGGAAAAGGATATTCTACACAATTTATCAGATGCATTAGTCACACATAAATAAATTTAACTACAATTTTGATGTAAAGCATGTCACACTTATTAAAAGAGAAAATAAATGGAAAATTTTAGAGGGTACCACTATTGAATCTTATCAAAATATAAATCTGCAACCTGGATTTTTTCAGATATCTCTATTTCTGAAAGAATTACTCCTTTCCCAAGCCAACATACATGACTATAAAATTAAAAGAAAAAGGTTAAATTCATAACCTCCCTTTATTTAAAATATATAATACATAAATTAATCAGACTAATATAAATACATTATAAAAAAACTAATTCAACAACAAGATCATTTAGTCACTTTTGTTTGTTAGACATTAAATTATGTCACTTAGCATCTTCCATAATTTACATAGACTTTTCAGTTTAGCATGATGAATATTTATGAGTGTTTCTTAAATTTAAAAATTTTTGAAAAACTAACATTTTTTTACTTACATTTAGAAATACTTGTTGCAAAATAAAATCCTTATATTTGCCTTGATAAAGTCCATCAGATGATGAAACATATTGGGTAAGTTCTCCTTTTGTATTTATTTATATTTAGTCCTGATATGTTTTAGTTATATATCTGAAATTATGCACATACATGCATGTGTGCAGACAGGTACATATACACACACCACACAGTGAAAGAAGAAAAAAAAAATCAATCTTGCACCAATGAAAAATGCATAAATTATTTTTTAACTCCATAAAAAAGTGATGAAAAATGAAAAAAATAAACAGTCAATTGCTGGTATCTCTTGACACATGGACAGAGCAATTGATGGAGGGTCTGTTTACAAAACTCTAGAGTTGAGATGCTGAAAGTAATATCAACCTGCTGACAAATTTCATAGTTGTAGTAATCTATATATATATATATATATATATATATATATATATATATATATATATATATTGAATGACAAAATGAAAAATGCTACATTAAATGTTTCATTGTTCAAAATAACATCTTCAGTTTACATGTTTTTGAGGAATCCTATATATATATATATATATATGGAGAGGAAGTGAAACAACAATGTCAATTATAATTATTCATTGAAGATTCAGGGATGCTTAACTTTAGATTTAAATTAATACAAAACAAAATAACAATAACCTAAAACCTGAAGCAGGAATTTACAATATAAACTACAAATATGTCACAGGAAATACATAGGCAAAATGTCTAGGAATTTAAATAAAACAATATATGAACACAAAAGTGATATTTTATGAAGCAACACACTGAAGGCATTAGTTCATAATAATAAGTCTGAACATAATTTTGACTTGAAAATGCAGTTTTAAGAGAAAGGTAGAAATGTATGGAAAGTACACTAATTTCTGAGTCTTCCATGGTAAACTTATGCCCAAGATCATACAACATATCAATTTTCTTAATGAAACTTCTTCTATTACAATGTGGAATATTTAAAAACAATAGTAATAGAAAGCTGAATGAGATTAGTTAAGTCTGTGCCTCTAGACATATCAGATGCCAAATATTTAAAATTTAAGTGTCTCTGCTTTTTCAGCCTTTTCCTCAACATATAATTATAACAAACATTTGTTATTTCATTCCCTCCTCCTACATAAATATGATTCTTTCAATAAAAATATTATTACATCTAAAGAAACCCTTTGAAAGAACAAAACATGTAAAACAGATTTTTTTTATATTCTCCCATATATATATATATACACACACACACACACAACTCATGTCTTCGTGGGCACAATCAGTGGACTTAAATCAACCCACAAGTGTGGCTCACCTCTGGCAACTCTTGTAGGAAAGCTGGGCAGAACTATCTTCAGTCTACCACCAGTCTTTGGTGGAAAGAATGCCGAGAATCTTTGAAGCAGTGACAGCGGCCAAAGGGGGTCATTTTGATGAATCAAAAATTTAAGAAGGTTTTTGTGTTTTTGGTGTTTAATTTGTATTTAATGTGGCTCAGAAAGACTTGTATTTAGTATAATAAATAAAACCATTGTAGTGCTTAACTTGTTTCATTAAAAATAACACTTTTAGGATGAGAAATAAAAATTTTTGAGGGTGGCCAGTAGTGTAAGAGGGGTAGTGAAAGAGGGAAGAAGAAATATTTTATAAGCAAATGTATTAAGGGATGTGTAACAGAGCCAAAAGTTCTGAGATTTTCTTTGTAATATCCCAAATAGGATAAAAGTCAAAGAGGAATTGAAATGAGCCAATTTGACAACTGTCAGGCCAGAATAGCAGCAAACATACACTAAAATTAGCATCTTCCTAAATCATGGAGAAAAAAAGAAAAAGTGTTCACCTAACATTTCCCTATTCTTACATAGTATCACTCTCTGTAAAAATCAGGGAATGTTTGATACCTTTTTGCTTGGAGGCATGTTTAAGCGAGGCTTTATTTTTAAGCAAATTTCTGACTAACCTTCTCTTACAAAAGAGTGAAATATGATGTGTTAACTATTATTTTGATATATTTAACATGGCTGCAAACTGAACTGATTTTTCTGTGTAATAATTAAGTTTTATGTTTTATTTCCTGCCTTTGTCCTAAATATGAAATGACACAACTGTGAATTGCAAACTGACACATTGTATGATTACATTTATAAATCTTAAATCTTTATCCATATATAATGAATGATAGTGATGAATAAAGTGTAAAAGTTTTCAATAATTCAAAATTGTAAAGTTTTTCACACATTTATTTTCATTAAAGGATATAGCTATTAATTTTCAACATCAAGAAAATAAAAATAAGCTCATTAAAATCATTACATTTAAAATCAAAAAAGTTCATTATGAATTAATGTATTGCTTACTGATAATTCAATCAACATGTGAATGTTAAAAATTATCATAGACTGCATTCAAAGAGATGTGGTTTTAATCATACAATATTTCTTCTGAAATCTGAATGTATCATTTTCAAGGATCAGACAAGGTTTTATTCTCAGAAGTTTAGCAATGATGATCTGTAAAGAGTATGCTGTAAGCTAGTATTGTAGTCCAAAGCAGCATTAAAATATATGAAAACCTTTTTCCTTTCAATTGCAAGTTCAAAATATATGAGAAAGATTTACCATCATTGTGATTTACTAGGTAATGTTCTCTGGGTTTCAAAATAATTTTTGAAAATTTTTGATAATATTTCTCCACTGTTTTGAGTTTGATGCTTCTATTTTCCAGGTATGGTGGCTCATGACTTTCAACATCTTCTTGAACTAGTCTAGGGGTCTAGGGATGGTCTTATAGGGTTTATGTATTGGACATGTCCAATCCAGTGTAGATGGTGCTTGATAATGATGCTTGTTCACATGCTCAAGCACTTTTATGTTTATCTTCTGAGCTAATAGTAAGGATAGAATGAAGCATTCTTCGGTGGAACTATTCAGGCTTGCTGATATCATGGTTATCATGTATAGCTTCCAGGTTTTGTATAAGAATGTTGAGATCCCTACTACACAATGAAACATGATCTTGATTTACAGGTTATGATTGGCAAATACTCTTTGGGTCAGCTTCCCACAGGCTTCATGTGTAGCTTAGATGCAGTAGTCATTGTCTTGTGAGCAGTAAGCAGTTCCAGTAGAAAACAACCAAGTTATGAGAAGTGGTTACATTCATTGGTTTCAAAATTATTTAATTTAATTTATATATTTGCTAAATCAAACACAAATTGAAGTATACTTTTTGATTTTTCATCAATGTGTATTTTAAACTCAATGATATATGTAGAGTAGTTTTTTCAAAAATAGAAACACTAATTATCTACCATTTTTATGAAGAAGTATGTATAATTAAAATGGATAAATGAAAGGACAAATACAAGTAGCAAGTAATCTATACAAATTCCAATACAACATCACATGGATGGAACATCTATGCAGACTTTTAATTTCTTACTATTTTCAATGAGATTATTTTCCAATATTCTGCTTTATTATAATAGAGATTATTTACATGTGTAGACATACTGTATCAGATATTAGTTTTGAATTTTTGATAAAGTTCTCTATGTAGTTGAAACCTAGTTTTTTAGGCCAGCAACTGCAGCACCTTAATATTATTCCTTAATATAGACTGATTGGTCTGGCTGTATGTGAGGTCATTATCATGCTGAAAGATTTATACCCAACCCATATGATTTTGAATCTATGTCAGCACAAGCTTCTATCAATATTTCTAGATAAAACTTCTTTTATGTGCCATGTTCCATCAGGATGTGGGTGAACATGGTTCTCCACAATTTCCTATCCTTAGTGGCTCTTAAGAGTGTTTCTCTCTTTAATGATTGAAAATTTACTTTGATACAAGAGACACAGTTTGAGATACAATCCCACATGTGACACTACCTCCACCATATTTAGCCATTAGTCTAAAACAGTAAAGGTGATAAACATTTCATAACCTCCAACCATCATATCCAAAGGTGTTAAATTTTCATTTCTCCCTCTATATCATATTGAACCCATTTTCCAAGGTTTGATCCTTATAATCTTGGGAAAATTGGATTTATGCTAGCATACTGATTAAGGAAACATACTGCTTTTTGTAGGTAACACTTCCCATGAGTCCAAATAGCTTTAGGTAATTTGTTATAGTGATCACACCTATTTTCAAACCATATTTTGAGATTACATATTTGCTTGGAGTGCTCATCAAGAGTCAGTGAATGTGCTCATCCATTTATGGTTTTTCTAGATAATCTAAATCCGAGCCTATCTAAGTAGTTACCAGTTTTCTTGTAGACCTTTCTGGCATTGTAACCAACAATTTCCAAATATTCAACTTCAGAAGTTATTACTTTGTATGGGCATTTAAGCTTATGTAGTTGCACAGTCATTGCCAGGTGAAAAACTACATGTTTTTGCCCATCACAACTACTTTAATTCTAATAGAAAAATATCATAATATCATTCAGTTTATTATCAATAAGAAGTGTAAAAGTAATTTTGAGTGGTATCTTTAAACTATGTGTGGATGCCTATGAAAAAATTAAAGTTTAATTATTATATTTGAATTATTACCATCATTTAAGTGCCATAAAATGAGCTTTCACATTGTATTGTGATAAAAAATTGGTATCCAAAAATAATAATTATTTTAATGTCAGTGTATTCATCTCATTAAGCTTTGCTACTTTAAATATAAAAAACATTAATCAATATTAATTTTAGATATTTTCTTTTTTGAATTTTATACATTACAAATGGAATTTAAAAACATGTGAAATGAAAAATGAACAATATATGACATTATTAATGTATATAAAAAGCAACTTCTTATACATACAAAACTTTCATATTTATAGGAGTACAAGTAATGATACAAAGTACTTTCTTTTCATACATTGAAGCTGTTTTTTTTAGTGTGAATACAAAAAATTTCAGATAAAATATAGGTTGCTGACTTGCTAACTTTAGATTTCAAAATATTCCAGTAATACTTACTACTTACTGAAGACATTTTAACAAATACATTGCAAATACTTATAATGCCAAATAAATGAAACAGAGACAATCTAAATTTTAACAATGAACATAAATAGAATATTGTTGATTGTAAATTCTTTTTCAGTCTGCAAGTACTTTAAGATGTGCATGTATGTGTGTGCACACATGTGTGTGCATATATATTCAAGTGCACCTAGACATGCATATTTTTTAATGTCAACTATCTGACTGTATTACAAAGAACTTGATTTATACATTTGAATTGTATCAAAAACAAAAAAAATGATCTCATATGAATGACTTGAGCACCTTTCCTTTTTTTTGTATAGCACATTTTTGTAACAAAGTAGCAAATTAAGAGTTGCAATGAGAACACTGAAGCTTGTCTATAACACTGTCTATCAAAATTTGAACTTATTTTTTTCTTTGCTCAGTAAGTATTATTTCCTAATTGCTTTTGTTTAGAAATCAATTGGGATCCAAAATCAGAATTTTACATATCCAGTCCATGATTTTTAGAAATTTAAAAAAATCAAAAATGTAATTTTTTTTTTTTAGAATTTTTCAATAACACTGTTGAAATATATTTGTATTTTTATAATCATATTTTTATTTTGCTCTTTTGCAGGAGAGACAAATAGAGCCACAAAATGCACAATCCCATGAATCTGAAGGGAACCAACTGACCACTCAAGCAATTGCTTCTTCTGCATGGTGGATCTTTCCAAATGTTGAGCTGGTGTATCTATCCAGATCTTCTGTCATCCATTGCCCCAGTGCCACACTACCCTGAGCTCCCCATTACTGCTCCTCCAAAAAGAGAGCAACTGTCTTCAGAAGAGAACAATAGTTCAGAAGAGGATGAAAACATTGATCCAGATTAAAGAGGCACAGCTGAGGAGAAAAACCTATACTAATTTGCAAAACCTATACCAACTAAAACCAAAAAGACTTCAATGACCTGGTCAGAGATCTTGGTCTCACAAAGTTCAATGCTGAGCTTTTGACATTGAAACTCAAGTAGTGGAATTCGTTAGATGAAAGTGTGCAATTCACAGATCAGAGAAAATATCACCAGTGTTTTTCAAGCTTTTCCACCTGTCAAGATGGGTTTTGTTTCTGCCACAATGTAATCTGTCTGTTTGAGACAATTGAAATTACCTGTAATGAAATGGTGCCTCTTCATTGACAGCTCACCCAAGAGCCTCAAAGCTTCACAATGGGAACATATATCCAGCTCATTCAGTGCAGCTCAAAGAGTCATATGGCAGTGTCAAGATCTTACTAGATGCCTTGAAATATGAAGAGTCTGGCTGGAATGTTAATGGAGACTTCAAAATGGTGGCCTTTTTGATGGATCTCCAAGGCAGCTTTACCAAGTTTCCATGTTATCTTTGCCTTTGGGACAGCAGGGACACACTACCACAGGTGAAACTGGCAACAGCAGACCAATCCAGTATGGGGAGGAACAACATCAAATGGAAGCCACAGTTGGACCCCTGGAAAGTATTGTTTCCTTCACTGCACTTAAAATTGGGCCTTATGAAACTATTTGTCACAGCTCTACAGCCATCAAGTATGTTCAAGATTTCTTCGCTAAGCTGTCTGTGGCAAAAGTCAAAGCTTGTGTCTGTCAGACCACAAATAAAGAAGATAGAGTGCAAGTAATTCCCCAAGAAGATCACTAGAACAACAACAACAAAAAAAACAGCATGGAACAGCTTTGTTGCAGTGGTTCTAAGGAATCACAAGGCCCAAATCAATGTAAAGCTTGTTGAAATCTGGTGAAGAACTATGGCAAAATTGCCTGCAGGATGTCCTTGAAAGTTCATATCATTGACATTCATCTTGATAAATTCAAGGAGAACATGGGGGTGTATACTCAGAAGAGAAAGGCAAACATTTCCACCAGGATATACTGAACTTTGAATGCTGCTAACAAGGATTGTATAATGAAAACATGATGGGAGGTTATATGTGGGGGCTGACTTGTCAAAGTAATTTACAGTATAAGTTTAAATCATGAAAAGCTACTCATTTCTATTTTTTGTGGTCACTCTTGTATAATCCTAGAATAAATGCTACTTTTTAATTATATATCCTCTTGTTCCTACTTTGTGTGAACAAGAATGTTCACATTTGACAGTTTTCCTAATCGGAATAGGTAAATTTCAGAAATATCATTATTCTGGTTACAACAGCAATTTGAAGGAAATATTAGTCATTTTTCATACTTTCTAGGTGAAAGCAAATAGGAAATAGCAGTTGCTACCCAAGGACAAAAATCATGTTACACAGTGTAATTTTTTTAAAGCTTTTTCTTTAATTCAGTTTATATGTAAAGCTGTAAAATAAATTGCTTTCCACACTGATTAATAATTAAAAGTAATCTGTTAGCATGATATTTATTAATTACAAGATTTATAACTTATTCAAGCTGTAATATAAATTTATCATTTATTTTTTAAAAAGTGAGTTAAAAAGGTTCAAATATTTTATTGTTTACACTGAGTAAATGTTTCCAAATTCACATCATTAATATTTTAGCATAGTAAAACTATATCAATAATACAAAAATAAAATTTTAAAATAAACAGTAAAGTGTTAAAAAATAGTTTGTTAGCAATTGTCAAGCTCAAGCTAATAAGAAACCTAACACAAATTCAGAAATGTTTTTATATTATTATCTATTTAAAAATGATCATTTATCTACAATTTTTTTAATCATTTCATTAGAATTGTTCTAGACAATATGTATCATTTATCAGTAAGCTTTTAATATACTCTGCATATCAGCAAAGTTCTGAATATATGTGTTTAGGACAGAATCCATTAATGGGGAAGATGGATCATATCCCACATTCTCCCCTGCCTTATTATTACAGAGGGAAGAATTCCCTGAATTGAGACGTCGTCCTTCTGTGAAATTCATTTGCCCCCACTTGAGGGACCAGAGCTCAAGGGTTCCTTGTAATTCTCATAAGGAGACCATGTTTCTATTTCTTAGTAGTCAAAGTGTTCTGTGGACAGCCCTTGCTTAGACTGGTGGGTCCCGATTCATCCCCTGCTAGAGTCAAGTCTCTTAGTGTCTTCCCATCCATCAGAGTAGCAGACATGTGCATACTGGGGGCTGGCATCTAGAAGCTCCAATTGATTCACCAGTGGTTCATTATTATTTAGTCGTGTGTGTTTTTTTAGTAATATTACTCCTGTTTTCGAGAGCCAAGATGGTAGGGATGCTCCAGTCGAACTTCTTCTAGGAAATAGGAGGAATCATTCATGGGGTGTTGCATTAGTGGCGGTGCATAGCAGCATTCTGATTGCCTGCAGGACCTCTGGGATTAGTTGTGCCCAATTCTCTAAAGCTAGTTGAACAGTTTTCCAAATTATTTCATTATACCTCTCACACTAGCCATTACCATGAGAGTTATATGGGGTTGTTCTACTTACGGGTAAGCCATGATCTTGTAGGAACTTCTGTACACATTCGGACATAATTGAAGTCCCTCTGAATGAATATACATGGGTAGCCCAAAGACGGTAAAAAGTGAGCAAAGTACTTGTATGACTGTTGTAGAGGATACATTGGGGCAGGGTATTGCAAAAGGAAACTGAGAATATTTGTCAATTATTGTCAGCATGTATGTAGGAGTTTTTTTTATGGAAGCGGTCCTTTAAAATCTAATGCAATTCTTTCATAGTGTTGTGTGGCTTTTATGACCATGTGGGTGTTAGGATAATAAAACCTAGGTTTATTTTCAGCACAAGTTTTACCTGAGGAACGGTTTTTGGTTTTAATCATGAGGACCATGTGTGTAACACCTGGGTGACACAACTCTCAATATAGTTTCTTTAACTCTTCTTTGCAAGCAGCCGAGCTAAATACAAGAGAGAGGGCAGTATGTTACATTGAACGAGTAACATAAGAGTTCTATACTCCACTTGGCTATCCTCTCATTTTTGATTTTGCTTGTTGTTTTCGGGTTGAACATGAATGTGACCGATTTTTGGTCCGTAGTTTAAAATGTTGTCCGATCAAATAATGCCTCCATTTTCTCAGCAATTTGACAATAGCGTAGGCTATTGCAGAATGCCTACATTCTGATTTAGACAGGGTTCTGGAGAAAAAGGTTATCTTAAAGAAGAGGCTATGAGCATATTCTGAGGCATCTGTCTCTACTAGCAGAGGTAGTGTATAATCAGGTGTAGCAATGTCTGCTTTTGTTAGGCTCCTCTTTAACTCATTAAACATTTTCTTTGTTATGGGAGATAATGGGAAGTTTGATACCGTTGTAAGAGGGTGAATTTTGTCTGAAAAAGACAAAATCCAATGTGCATAGTGTGCAAACATTCCTAATGCATGGTGCAGAGCAGGTAAATCTTTTGGGACTGGTAGGCTGAGTAATGGATTCAGATGTTTTTGATCAGGTTTTATGTTGTTTTTACATATTATATACCCAAGTAATTTTATATTTTTACGTCTAAAGTAACATGTCTTTGTTAAGCATAAGTTTATACTTTTTAACAGCAACCATGAATAATTTAAGATTTTTGTAATGTTCTGCTCAAATTTTCCCACAAATAGTTATGTTATTGATATAAGCAATGGTGTCTGCAGGTTCTCTTTTGATATTATCTGGTCTATCATTCATTAAAAACTAGCTACCCAGTTAGTCATGCCAAACTGTATTCTATAAAATTGATAGAGTTTGCCACTGGCCTTGAAAGCCATATAGTGTTTATCACTGAGCCTTACCTGATGGTAGGCACTTTTATAGGTCTAGAGTACTAAATAGACCGTTTTGGGCTATTTTCTCTATCATATCATTTATTCTTGGCAGAGTGTAGCCATCCAGCAAAGTAAACCAGTTTGTTTGGAAATAGCTGATTACCATTCACTTACTTCTATTCTCAGAAGAGACTAAGAAGGCTTCTGGGTTCGATTATTCCTTCCTTCAACATATGAGTAACTTCAGTTTGGATAAATAATTTATTCTCTTCAGTGTTTCACCTAGATTTAGTATCTACTGGTTTGCAATCAGGTGTTAAATTGTTGGAAGAGAGCTTGGTGTGGAATTCTCATAATCTCTTTCGTAAGAAGTTGTGCCCTATTATTAAGTTGCAGCATAAATCTTTCATTAGTAGACATCTTATTTGTAGATCAACTAAACAATATTCAAGTATTTGTATGGAAGGAGATGAGCTAGCCATCACCACTTTCTTTAGGCATGGGTAAATTTTCCATGAATTTAGTTTCACAATGGCAAGCATTAAGAAAGTTTTCTGTGCTCCCTGTGTCAACCAGTGCTTTTAGTAGCTATTCATTAGCAGTGATTTCTATTGTTGTAGTTGATAAGCTGCCAAGTATTTTCATTGATGCTGAACAAGTTACCATTTTGCTCCCCTTCTTCTTACTTTTACAAACTTTAACCCAATGTCCCTGCTTTCCGCATGTATAACATTTGTCCCTTCTAGTGGGGTATAATAAACCTGTGTGTCTCTTACCCTGCAGAAAATTTATGTGCCTGTATTTAAGGCTGATATTTTTAGAGAGCCTAGTATTACATATGATTAGGAGATCAAAATAGGTAGAGAAGTCTCTGACGTTACTGCAACTGTATCGTAATTTTTAGCATTTTATTCTGCTAAATCTTGTACTCTTGCCTGGTCAGGCCTGCTGTAATGTTAAGGTACTGTCTTCAAGTATTCTTTGTTGGTGTTATGGTGTCTTCCCTCTAATGAGGCTATTATGGACTCTTCCATTTACTATAAAGTAGTAAATAAGTAGGCCTCAGGGGAATCAGTGATATAGATTGAACGCTGGTCAACCAACACACTCCTGTTATATTCACTGTTCAATATTCTATTTATCTGCAACCTCTTCTTTTGTTATTTCTTTAACCATTATTTGGTCACAACATCTTGGCGACAAAGGATTTGAAGAAATGAACTTCATGTTAAAACATAAAAAATTTTTGTTGCACAACATCTTGGCAATGAAGGACTCGAAGAAACGGCGCCTTCACGTTAAGTCATAAAAATTTTTTCCAGTGTCTACAACACTGGTGAAGAAAGAAACTCTATGGCAAAAGGGCATCCAGTGTTAATTACTACACTATCAGTGAAAAAAAAAGAAATTCCATAAAACAATAGGATTTCTACAAGTTCAATTCAGTGGTTGGGAATAAGGTTGGTGAACCTTGTTATTTTTTTCCCAACAAGACAGTAAATGAACTGAATAAATCAAGCAGACTTATTGTTTTCACTAATAGGGTAAAAATGTACCCCCTCTCTTGCTTTTAAATTTTTCTGAAAAAGAATTGTTCAAGTCAGACTTACTGTTGGGTGAAGTGAAATTTGGATTTTTTCCCCCTTCATTTCTTAATTTTTCATACCACCACATTAAAATGGACGAATTTAAAAGTGCAATGCTAGAGTTGTTAAAACACCAACAGGAACAACATTTGCTGTTGGAGAAAAAATTTTCAAGAAATGAACAAGAAAATAAAATACTGCACCTAGAAATTTTGGTTAGAAAAAAGAAGCTTGGGGAATTGCTCCTTCAAACACAGATTGAGCAATGGCACTTATCCAAAAGAAGACAAAATGAGGATAGCGAAAACATGTTCTCTCCAAATGCTATATGGAGTGCTATTGAAAACTTCACATACACACCTGAAAATGAAATTACATTTGCTTCAAATTTTAAACATTACAAGGACAGACTGTGCAAATTGGGTTGACCATAAAAAGTTTCGCCTACTCCTCAGGAAATTAAGCACAGCAGAATATACTATGTTTGTTAACTATATTTTGCCTAAGAAAACCAGTGACTTGAAATTTAAAGAGGTGGTTCAATCATTAACAGAACTCTTCAGTCTAAAAACGTCACTGTTTCACAAGTGTTGGAAATGCATGAATCTCACCCACAAAGAAGACAAAGATTATACTACTTTCGCAAATGTAGTCAATAAACACTAAGATGATTTCAAATTGGCTGAGTTAAGCACCAATAATTTTAAATGTCTAATTTTCGTCCCAGGTTTGATTTCAGTGAAAGACACTGAAATATGTCATAGGTGCTCAACAAGCTTGAAAACGAGCCCGACATTACTTTACACTACAGCAAGTTGCCGAAGATTGCCAACCTTTCGTGAGCATCAGAGAGGATTTGAAAAACATCAACCAGAGTGATGTGGCTCACATTAAAAAAATATGCCAAAGAAAATTTAAAAAGGGCCAAACAAAAAATAATACAGTTACTTTGCTGTCAAGACCATGTTTCAGGTGTGGTCAATTACATTGGTATAAAGATTGTCCTTTTAAAGATAAAAAAAAGTTTTAATTGCGATAAAGTGGGACACAAAAATCCCCATTGCAGGATTAAGATCAAGACAAAGAAAAGTTTTGTTAAAAGTACCAAGTCTGATTAATCAGAATATAGTAACATCAGAAAATATATTGAAGTACAAATATGTAACAAAAATATACGGCTACAGCTTGATTCGGGTTCAGACTTATCCATAATTAATTATCAAACATGGAAAAAATTGGGTAAGCTGACGTTGTTAAGAATGAACCGAATAGCTGAACTGGTGACAATATTAAGTTTATGCGTGAACTTATTACGAACGTGTCATTCAAAGGTAAAATGTTAAAACTTAAGACGTATATCATGAAGAATATGGGTAATCTACTCAGGACTGATTGGTTAGAACAGTTTCAACTTTGGGATATGCCAATTAACTCATTATGTCAAAAAGTCAAAAATTTGACTAACAAAGCAGAAAAGTTGAAAAGTGAACTTAAAAAAAATTTCCTGACATTTTCAGTGGATGACTTAGAAAATGCACAAAAATATCTGCTAAGTTTGAGTTAAAGCCAGACGTAAACCCAGATTTTAAGAAAAAACGTAACACTCCATTTGCGTTGTTAAATCAAATTGACAAAAAATTGAATTGACTTGAGGAAATGGGAGTTCTGGCAAAGGTTGAATATAGCGAATGGACATCTCCCACAGTTTACATTAAAAGGAAAAGAATGAGAAAAAAACCCTTCACCTCATGTATAAACTTTTGAATTAAAGGAAAAACACAATACTCATTGGATTACCATTGGAATAATGAATAGAGACTATTGTAACATGTGAAATGCAAAATCCAAAAAGAAAAAAATGTTTTGTGATGTAATTCCTACACATAGCTTTTTTGAAAGTGGTTGTTGCTGATATTTTTCCTTTATTTTTATTTTGATTGAATAAAGTATTATGTGGTAATGATAAAATAAAAAGAGTTTCCATGCTGAGTCTGGCTGAAAAGGGGGGGTGTTGTGGTGTCTTCCCTCTAATGAGGCCATTGTGGACTCTTCCACTTACTAAAGTAGTAGAAAAGTAGGCCTCGGGGGAATCCGTGATATAGACTGAACGCTGGTCAACCGACACACTCCTGTTGTATTTCCTGTTCAATATTCTATTTATCTGCAACCTCTTGTTTTGTTATTTCTTAATCATTACTTGGTCACAACAGTTGGATATCCATGGAGCATAACCATTTATGAAGGCATCTTGGAACAATTCGGCTCAATATTGTTCTGCAGATACCAAAGAAAATGAATATTCCTTACTTAGTTTTATCAAGGCTTGATAAAATCCATCAATTGAGTCTGAGGACAGTTACCACCTTGTAGGCAGCAAGTTTCAGTTTTCTTTTTAATGTAGATCATGTCCAGTATTGTTAAAACCTCTTCATAGGATCTGTGAAATACTTGTAAACTTGTGCTGAGACTTATTTAGTGACATAGTGTAGCTTATTAGAACTTTGATTGAAGAAGTTTGTGAAAGTTACTCTCCAGTGACAATATTCCAGTTTGGCATCAGACGCATTGGGGTCAATGATAAGTTTCTCCGGACAGAGTAAATTAACCAGTTTTAAAAATAGTTAACAATGAGAGTATATTAACCTGTAGTATAATTGTTTTAGACAATGCATATCACTTATCAGTAAGCTTTAATATACTCAGTATTTACCTGAGCACCTCACAAAATGGGATATGGCACAAGGCTGGTTTAATGAGGGTCTTTCCGAACCCATATGCTCGGCAAAAAATCCCTGTAGACCCAGTATACATGAGGTTGGGTGGCTGTCTACCTCCCCAAACGTGACTCTGTATAGCGGTTGCTATGTTTTTCACACTCACATACACTCCAAGTCATTTTATTCACTTGTGATTGGGTAATAAATTACTACTACCTTTGTATAGGACAATTTAGTCATTGCGGTCGTTCCTTTGAATCTTTTGGTTCTGAGCATACTTACCTATTCTGTTTAGTACATGTGTAGTAATTGGTTAATTTTTAACCAATCACATATTTTTAATGTAAGATCAAGTTTTCCCGTGGTTCCGTGGGAGCCTACCTCTTTTCCTTAAATTGGGAGACTTTTCGCAAGTCGCCAGTAAGATCCCAGCCGTCAACACAAATTCACACTTAGCACACACACAGACACAGAATTTCGTAACTACAAACTTAAATTTTCTCTCTGTAACTTTCGCCAAGCACAATCAACCAGAACTTTGTTGATTCAAACCAGTTTATTCACAACACATTTCAAGCAATTGTATTCTTGATGTTATTCATTCTTCACATGCAAACTTTGCTCTAACAATTATTTCGGAACATTTATCTCACAAGAGAACTTTCTTCAAATGATTACAATCAATCTACAGTCAAAGGGAAACAACTTCCTTCTCTTTAATCTACATTGTGAATACAATTTTATTTCATGCTTTTGTTGTATTTTATTCAATATATATTTGTTGGTTAACAAATTGGAGTTGATGTTATTATTTCTTGAATCCTGTACGTGGAAGAATCATTAATATAAATAGTAGTAGTACCTATATATTTGGTGTTCTTGCTACATTTAGTGAATCGACCCAACGCTATATTTGATACGTACGCTACATCTGCCCTTTGGCATAGCCTCGTCTGGGCAGAGAGGTCAACAAGCAAAGCCAGGCAGTTCACTGCCTGGCTTCTTTTGAGCTTTAATATACTCTGCATATCAGTAGAGTTCTCCTGAATATATGTGTTCAGGACAGATCCATCAATGGGAGAGATGCATCATACCACAGACATTGCATTTAAATTTTTAAAGATCAAAGTTGAAACGTAAGAAACAGAGATAAGAGTTTCACAAGCGAGAAATGCAAGAGATGAAATGACAATCTATCTACAAATGATAGTGTAGTGTTGGGTGGTAGGAATATAAATAAATTTCCACTCGAATCTGTTCCTGCTGACAGCAAACATGGAAACTGGAACAACACTTCACTTGGAACTCTGTTTCCTGCAAACTGTAAACAACAGCACTATCACTCTTCCAACTGGAACACGGGTATAACCTTCACTTGTTTCAAACAACAAAACTGCTCCTGAAACAAAAAGTTAGCTCTTTTTATCCTTCTTCGGTCTTGGGCAAGAAAGCCAGATCTCTTGCTTGTATTAGCCCTGTTCTCGCCGATAAAGCTTGCACTGTAATTTCAACATTGATTTGCCAAAGTTTGCCTCACAGATTTATGATATCTACAAGCACATGTACAGACAATTAGCATTCTCTTGCTTTGGTGAGGCATGTCTCCACCATATGGTTGACACCTGAGGCTAAAGAGCCAATTTACATAACTGGTGCCTTTTCCAAGGGTATTTTTGAAAAGTGAATACAATTGAGAAGGCAAAAATTTGAACTCATCACCAATTCCACTTTTTTCAATAGTCACAGCATATTTGATCCATTGAAAGAGCTGTTAACTGAACAGCAAGAGAATAACAGTAAATACAGTAAATTGGTTAAATTGATATCCTACTTAACAGAGATAATTTATTTTTAAAATTAGATCAAGAGAAAGGAAAATTCAAATTACATGACAAAATATTTTATTATAAGTTATCTTTAGTCAGACTAAAGAAAACTGCATTAAAAAGCATTATACTTCTTCAATGAAGACTCAATTTTTTTTAGTATTTAAACTTTTTCTTTTTGTATGTAAGGTTTTAATTATTTAACAAAGCACTACTAAATTGTAGTAGAATGAGGTCAGTCAAAAGCAGAGAGCTAGATAAGCTGAATTGTTGATTAAAATCTCATCATTTGCAAATCAGAAATAAAAAAAAAAATGATAGTCAATTTTCCAAAGAATTTGTGTTAATTCACACAAAAATGTAATAAATAAATTGAATAGAACTTTTCTATTATTGAGATGATGATGATTAAACAGTAGAAAAGATAATCGTCTTCGCAGACAATCAATACAAAAAAAATCCACTTTTTTAAGCAATTAAAACTTTTGCATATTTAAACTTTAAAGTTCAGAATTTCATTTTGTATGTTTAGTCTTTAGAGGCAACTTGTTTACTTAATTACTTTCAACAGGGGTCAGAAATTACACAGTTATTGCCAACTTTGTTTCCGTAACACTTATGCTATAATATCTTTATAAAAAACAGAAATTAAAATGATCATATTCAGATGGGGAAAATATAAAATTAATGTATGAAATTATAACTTTGATGAATTTGAAATTTTGATGATTAAAACAATTTTAGAATTAGAATAAATATTTAAATTGTTTAAAATATTTGGATTAATATTATTTTTAAAAGATACTTAATAATTAATAACATTTGATGGCATGTAACCCTATCAATCATTTTTTCTCAAAAATTACCCCTTACATGTGCAGTTGAGATATTTGGAAGACTAATATTTATACCATATCCGTATTTGTAGTTCACCTAACTCTATAATACTGTAATATGAGATGGGTGAAGAAGTTTTATGTACCATCAAATATAGTAAACATTTTTTATTAGTTCATTTGAAGATTCTCATTCATTGTTAAAGGATGCTATTGACAAAAGCATAGAATAAGTTAACAATTTCAAAAAGAAAACTGCAATATCTCCAAGTTTGCAATAAGTCACTTAATACACAAAGATCATGATTACCAATAATGTTAGGCAAATAGACTAAGGCACTTGCCATTTAGCTGAAAATATATAATCATTCATTTTTAAAAATATTCAAAATTATCTAGTCACTCCTTTTTTGTGAGAAAGAAAATTATATATATATGATAAAAATATACTTTTTATATAATTATATATATATATAATTATATTTTATATAATTATATATATATGATAAAAATATACATTTTATATAATTATATATATATATATATAATTATATTTTATATAATTATATATATATGATAAAAATATACTTTTTTTTATAAAGTATGCTATATTTATAGGTTAAAGTGCTTGATATCAAGGAGAGAATATTGTAGCCATCTGCTTTAATTTGCTGTATTGCTATCAATGTGTATACTATTGTTGATAATACTATGGTTTTGTTTTTTCTAACAAAAATAAAAATGGTTTTCAAGTCTGTTTCTCATGGAAATCATACTTTTGAGTACTTTTTCTTTTTTTTAAATTATTACTTTAAAACCTTCAAATAGAATTGCATAAATTTATTAATAAAAATATCTAAATTTGTTTAAATTTGTAATTAATTTATCTTATGACCATAAATAAAAACAGAAAGATTAAATATTATTGCTTCATGTGAATAGATTTCTGGAACTGTGTTTGTTAAATGGTTGCAATTAAAATATCTATTGCATATTGTGAATTTTATAATTATTCAACTACTTGATAAATAAAAGCTTTTATTTTGTGGTTCTAGAGACATTATTATTATTATTATTAATAAATAAAAATATAAAATAATAATAATAATGAATATTATAAATAAAATAAAATAAAACAAATAACATTAAAATTTTGTTTAAAATAAATTAAATAGACACCCCCAAAAAGTTCTCCCAGTTCTGTTGGAAAACAGACTTTGTATCAAAAGAAGCTGATTTCACTCTCTAACAACCACTGGAAAGTCAATACGTCCAACTCCTCTCTTTTGGACATTGTTTGTTATATGAAGTAACTTCTTTTTATCACTCTTAAAAATAAATAAATTGTATGATTCTAATTTACAATTTAATATGCTTTTTAGTGTTATTTCTGTGTATGTTTTTATTCCTGTGAACACAAGGTTATTCCTGCTGGTACAATGTAAGTGACCCCACAAGGTCAATACTCTTTCTTGTAGTAAATTTAAAGTAATAAATTACACTTAACAAAATTTATGAAATCCCTTTCCATGAAAGAAAAAATAAAACTTAGAAACTAAATTAAAATGTTAACTAACCTTGTCTACTCAAAGATTTTCCATAATTTTTATTCCAAATTTTAGAAACATGATAATAAAATGAAGTAGTAATTTATTTCAGCATAAAAACAAATTATTTGAATTCACAAATTTGGATTATAAATAAAATATAAATTATCAAGTAGTGGCACTTGGTCTGAAGATTTGCATTGAGGCATGAAACTGACAGTCTCCATACAGTGCTGGTTCCTATATCATGTCTAAAATACCAATTATAAAAATTTAAGAATAATGAAAAAATAATAGCAATAAAAAAAATTAAAATAATTTGCATATTCTATTGTGTTGAAATAAAATGATCTAAAATAAAAGAAATGTTTCATAGGTCTATCTATGAATTCCAAAAATTATTTAAGGTTACTAAATGATGGAAACAATCTAAAAGTATGAAAGTGATAAGATTGTGACTATAACAACAATAATGACACCAATTTGAAGAAATCCCTTTATATGCTATATATTTTATATGCTATATACAGGGTACAATAGGCAAATTTTTGCAATTTTATATTTTTAATTTTGCACATGTACGTTGTTTGTTTTTGAATTTGTTGACTACACAGTATAGTAGGGTCAGTTGGACATCATCTGTGAGAAAAAGAGCACCATGATGCAATTCACTCTGCCAGAAATTTGGAAAAGGCATGCTGTACTGCTTGGCATTTGCACTGGTAGCTCCAATACAAACATTTTAGTGTGTTTGAGTGTCAATCTGAGCAGAGGATGCTGTGTCCCCCAAAAGATGTACTGAGAATGATGAAAACTAAATATCCAGTCAACATCATTGTGTTTGGAGTTATCACTAATGATGACAATATTATGCCTCCATTCATCTTTCCACACAGAGAACTACATCAAGTGCCTTGAGGAGATAGTACTGTTCTGGGTCAAGAGGGAAGACTCTATGTCTGGCAACAGGACTCTGCACCATGCTACACAAGCAGGAGAACCCAGTCATGGCTGTCAGACAATTTCTGCGACCACATCACTCTTTACATCTGGCCACCTAACTCCCCAGACTACACCCCCTTGATAATTATGTGTGGGTTGCAGTTGAGTGAGAAACCAACAAAACTCCTTGTAACACCAAAAATGAACTGAAGGCAAAGATTATGGCAGCATTCACCAAATTAAAGAAGAAGACCTTCCAGAAGAGTTGCAGGAGATTCTGAAGAGGCCTTGGTTAAAGCCAATGGCAATTTTATTGAATAAATTTACTCTTTAGTATTTCTAGATATTTTTGTGTAATTTTGATAAATATATCTGTTAAAATGAGATGTCAGTATTATTTTCACTTTTGTGTAATTTAGACGACAATTTATCCATCTCACACTGTATTCTATATGCTATATATGTTATAATTTGAATTTTGACTAAATTAGTCAGATTATAGGCAGTATAAAACAAGTTTATAATTAATGTAAGTTTAACAGTTTATGATATTTTCTAAAAATTCAATTTATTTGTGAAATCCAGTTTCTCTTCAAAATATGTAAAATGTATATACCTTATTATTCAGACTAGTGAGCTTATCTTTGTTGATATACTCACAACCTTTTTTCAGATGTCTATCTTTGTAATCAGTAACCTTTTAAAAATTTTGAACTGAACCTTTTATTCAATCCATGGAGCTAGATTGTTCTCATTCCCTAAGCAAGGAAAATGGAATATTTCATATTAGTTAGCAGTCTTATTTTGTGTCACTTGTCTGTTTCTTCAACTGAAATAAAATGTGTGAGTCAAGTGACACAAAGGCAAACAGATGAGAGAATTAACCAATATGAGACATCACCTAAGCATAGGATGTAGAATGAGAACAATCTACATCCATAGATTAATTAAAGAGTTCAGTTCAAATTTTAAGAAAATTACCAAGTATGAAGACAGATACCTAAAGAAGGCTGGTGAATACAACAGCTGAAACATTGTGTGTATAACAAGTAAGATGAGCAAGCTGGTCCAAATAATCTCTTAACACAAAAATTCAACCCTAAATCATACAAATGTTCAAATTCAAAGTGGGGAGAGAACATAATTAATATACATCAGCATCAATATAATAAGGTGGAAAATGTTAAATGAACATTGAAGGGACTGCACATTTCAATAATGAAGCAAGTTGTAACATTATCATTAAAACAATTCTTAAAAGGGGTTATGAAGACATTAAGTCTTATGTTAGCTCAACCTCATGCATTTATACTGTGCAGACAAAACCAACAATAGTTTGTATTGCTTATATCACACACACACACACACACGCGCACCAATATAAGAAGTATAAACAAAAAATAATCAATACATTATACAAACAAAAAAAATCTTTATTATATACAAATGGATACAGATGCATATTTACACACATAGACACCTACCTATATATAGATATATTTTAATTCCAGCATAATCCATATGTGAGTATTGATTCTGAGTTGTTCATACAGATACTGATCATAGTAATGTTAACTGAACATAACAGACTTGTCTGCATTATTGATTACTAAAAGAGATATAATTGCCATAACCTAAATATCAAGTGATGCATACTGGCAAAACTATTAAACCTTTTTAAGGGAAAGGGGCAAAGCAAAAGTGTTTTAAACCAAGCCACATATCTTAGAAATTTTATGACATTCAGTACTTTGAATCTTGCTAATTCTATACTAATTTCATCTCAAAGATTATCACAATAAGAAAATAAATTTGTACCAATATTTAAAAGTGAACAGTTATTTTAAATTCTTACTTAATTCATGATTGATTCATGATAAAATATTGTACAATATCAGTAGGAAACACTGAAAAATAAAATTATCCAGGATTAAGAACTAAAGAAAATGGCTAATACTCAACAGATCAAGAATTCCTAATTTCAGGTCATCTGATAGCTTTTAAGGAAATAAGTGAAACTTTTAACTCTTAGGTACAATTAGTCCATCACATATTAAACACACTAGAGGATCTAATTCAAAAATTAAAATTTTAATTAAATTTTGATAGTATTCAAGAATTAACCACACAGATGCCATGAGGTAAACATGTCATACCCATAAAAAAAAACATACATACATATATATATATATATATATATATATATATATATATATATATATATATATATATATATATATATATATATATATATATATATATATATATATATATATATGTATATATATATATATATATATATATATATATATATATATATATATATATATATATATATATATATATGTATATATATATATATATATATATATATATATATATATATATATATAACAATAAAACAAACACAACTTTTACAAAATCAATGAAAGCAAAACAGAACTTAAAAATTGAAACAACTCTGCATTATTCCATTTCTAAAAATTCCCAATGAATTTAAATAAATAATGAAACATGTTAGACTTATGAAAGTTTTCCTATTTGTTCCTTATTTAATGATACAATTTTGTGCATGTAAATATAAACTAGAATCAAAAAGGAATACATATAGTCATGTTTATTTACTTTGAAATTACAATAAATATACCATACCTGAAAAGAAATACCATTGGTATCAATGGCTACCGATATATGCACATAGTTCAAATAGTTTGATAGAAACCGGTACAACTACAATAAATGTAACACCATTAATATTGCTTTGGTATTAGTGGTTTCAAATGATTTAGTAGCTGAAATTTCTTTTGGTATTCGTTTAATCTTCCTAGGGGCATTTTTAATTTAGACAATAATAAAAAAAATTCTAAAATACAATTGTCATAATGTCTTAGTACAGGTTACTTCTGCTGAATAAGGACGTATGGTGAGCTACCTTTGACCATTAATACTGCCCACTATAAGTAATTATTTATGTCTTCAACCTATTTACCAATGTATATGATAATAAGTAAATGCTATTATTCTGCTTGTCTTTATGCATGACTGTTAGGCCTTTCTACATCAGATCAGGCTTTAGTCTTGGCACAGTCACACATCATTTCTTAACTGGATTCAACTAGAGTTTCTAACAGAGATTATTTTTAACATATACAATATTAAAAAGGAAGGCCTTTTTAATATTCTGCATGTTATGGAAATTAAGGGAAATGGAGAGAAAAAAAACAGTGTGAAGGAGGAAAGGTAGGTGGTAAAAAGTGAAAGAGAAATGAAAACAAAATTTAGTGAAAGTGTTAATTATATATATATATGATAAAAATATAGTTTTAAGGTAAGCTATATGTATGTTAAAGTGCTTGATATCAGGGATTCAGAGATGGATCATATGTAAATGTAAAAGGACACTGAGGTTAACACCCAGCAGTGACAGTCTGTTTCATGCTTAAACGCTGGATGACCTGAAGATTATGTTTAATCATGAAGCTGATTGTTGCTGCTGGATGTCCACTTTTATACACAGATACATGCACACACATATATATAAGAGAGAGAGATTGTTACTTTTGTATAATAATAGCTTTGAGTATTCTGAGTCTTCCTTTACAGTAAGTTCTGTATAGTATTATTGGAAAGAATAAAGACAGGGTCATTATACATAAAAGAATATTTAACAGCATAACTCAGAACCTCAAAAATTCTCCATAGGGAAAAATAGCCCTTTTAAAGATTGCATCACCAATACAAATAATCAAAAAATATTAAATTCTTACACTGGTGAAACAAGCACCACACTCTCTTATAGGTTAACTCTTGTTCTTTATTGAAGCTTCGTGCAATTTGTATATAAATCATCACATCACAAGCATCCAAAATACAACTATTAACCTAAGACAAATATTAGTAGAAATATGATAAAAATATGATACACCTTATTATTATTCTTCTATGTGTTGTGTCCCTTCAGGATGTGAGTAATTATGGCTCTCCACAGTTTCTTGTCCTTTCCAGTTCTTAGTAAGAGCCAACAATTTACACAAGCTCATTAGGTAGGTTGTGTGCTGTTTTCTTTTGTCCTTCTTACTTTCAATATGACATATGAGTTTCAAATTTTTATAACCCCACTTTTCTCATTATGTGCCCCAGAAATTTCAACTGTCTCTTTGTGATGCTAAGTATAAGTGTGTTTTTCGTTTCCGTTTCCTCTAAAACTTTGTCATTGCTCAAATGTTCAGTCCATGGTATTCTCAGCATCCTTCTGTAGAATTTCATTTCTGTTGCCACAGGTCTCTTCTTCATCTGTGAGGAGATTGTCCAGCATTTACTGTCATACAGGAGGACTGATATTGCTTAACAATTCAGTACCCCTTTCTTTGTTTCTAATGAAATATTCTTGTTTCTTAATACTTTGCTTAGCTTTTCGAAGGCAAATTTCACTATATATACTCAGCTTCGGGCACCTCAACATGGTGTAATTGTTAGAAAGCTTGTCTTACTAGATCAATTATGACTGAGTAGTGAGTTTGATCCTCAGCCTTGTGCCACATCTAAGCTGTGCTTAGAAAATCACTATCGACTTGGCTTCAGATTTCAATGGCACATTTTCTGTCCTCTGTTAAAACACTTCATAGATATGTAAATTTTTGTAGTTGCTGGATTTGGTATTTTGAATCTGTAATTCACATGTTGGGCTGTTTCTTTTGCTGACAACCATAAATTTTATCTTCTTACAATTGATGTTTAGTCCTTTCTTCTCACTCTCATTTAATACCATTTGTAGGAGTTCCTATAGTTTCCTTTTTGTCTGCTATCTACACTGTGTCATAATGTTGTTAAGATTGTGGCCACTAATAATAAATCCTAGTGGACTTCTAATTCTCTCAGGATTGCTTCACTATAAAGGTTGAATAAGTTCAGCAAGAAGACATATCCATGATTTATGCCCCTTTCTATTTTTATATATTTACTGAATTCATTTTCTATCCGTATATTCTATTCTAACATTTCTAACAGATCTTTATGTTGTATTTTGATAAAAAGCTTTTGCTTAATCTATAAAACATAGGTATACATCCTTTGGCATTTATATTCCTCTTTCTGGTATAATTCTGAGCATGAATTCACAATCCTTGTCCCAGTATCTTTAATAAAACTGTACTGTTCTTGTCCTATTTTGGGTGTAATTCTGTTGCGTGCTCTGTTTATCATAATAGAATGACAACTTTTGTTACAATCAATGATGAAATTATTTGTACACCCATTCATTTTGAATGTTTTTATCCATTTCTCAGAATCTATGCCAGGTTTTTATATGTTAATAAGCACAAAAAAAGGAATATAAAACCCAATTTTCAGAATAATAGGTTAAATGCAACAAATTTGACAGACAAATTATGCAAAATAGGAAGACAAAATTATTCATACAGTAGAAAATATTATTTTAAATTGATTGATTCATGTAAGTATAAGTAATTTACATAATTATTTTATCGGTGAAACTTTCTAGACTATTTATTCAGTAGAATATTTGTGATAATTCCAGCAAAGAACATCACATGGTGCATAGAGTGTCACCATTGTTATTCTTATGTTAACAACAAGATGAGGAAGACAAAGAAGCTTATCGTTGACTTGAGACAGAGAATTATTAACTTTCAAATGTTACATCACTATTTCAAACAAGTTAGCTATCTTTAGATCTATGTCACAGTCCATTATAAAGAAGTTTAAACAGTTTGGCATGACAGAGAATTTGCTTGGGCATGGAAGAAAACCCAAATTGTCACCAAGAACTGCATGAAAACTGTTGTGAGGTTAATATAAACCCAAGAGTTGTTTCGAAAGACATCGACAAAAGTTTGGATATGATGGGTATCTGCATAAGTACTTGCACAATACAATGTTGTTTAAATAGAAATGGGTTGTATGGAAACCAACCACAATGAACCCTTCTTCACAAATCATGTCACATTGTTGCTTGGTTTAATTTTGCCAAAATGTTCTTGAACAAAGAAAATTGCTTTAGGGAACAAGTACTATGGAGTGATGATACAAAAATTGAGCTTTTTGGATATAATGATGTACAGAAGATTTGGTGCAAGAAAAGTGAGGCTTTCCTCCCAAAGAACACAGTGGCAACATTAAAATATGTAGGTGGCTTGATGATGTTTTGGAGTTGTTTTAGCTCAAGGGAGACTGGACAATTAATTACATTTAGAGGAATAATGAAAGCTGCAGACTATATTAAAATTCTGGATGAAAATCTACAACTCTCAGCACAAAATCTTCATCTAGGTCAGTGATTTACTTTCCAGCAAGTAAAAATCAGTGACTGCATGGCTTCAGAAAAAGAAGATTACAGTTCTGCCATGGCCTTCAATGAGTCCTGACTTGAATCCTATTGAAAATCTATGGCAAGAATTGAAAGTTCAAATAAATCGTTGGTCACCAAAAAACCTTCAGGAATTAGAACATGTGACTATTGAACAATGAAAGAAAATTTCAGAAAAGACTTGGTCAAATCTCATCAAAAATGTTAGAAAATTTATAAGTTGTAATGATGAGAGGCCATGCTGTTGACTATTAATATTGTGAAAATTTCAATTTTTTCTATTTTTCATACTGTACAAATAATTTTGTCTTTTCCTATTTTATATAATTCACCTGTCAGATTTGTTGTATTTAACCTATTGTTCTGAAAACTGAGTTTTATATTCCTTTTTTGTGCTTATTAACATATAAAAACCTTAGCATCATATGGGCATTAGATTCTGAGAGATGGATAAAAATATTCAAAATTGATGGGTGTATGAATAATTTCATCATTGACTGTATGTGGCTCATTAGGCTAATGGAGTTTGCATTCATTTGCACCTGGCTTCATAGGCAGTGCTATGAAAATGGATCTACTTAGGACTATTGCTATATTACCACTGTTGTATCTTTCATTTTTCATGTCTATAATTTTGTCGGTGCCAAAATCATTTAAAGCTGCCAGCATCTTTATTACAATTGCATGTGGTTCAGCTGCTTTGTTTCTGTTCAATTTGACTATGGCTGATTTCACTTCAGATCTTAATATTTTTGGTCCTTAAATATTTCTCTATTTTGTGGGTTGTTCTCTTTCATCATGGAAGTGTTCTCCAATGTATTCATTCCATCTCTATTTTAATATCAGTATTTTTTCTTTCTCTATTATGAGTATTCTGTTCTTGGATTTTATTCATCCACTTTGAGGATGTCTTTTGTCCTATTGGTTCCTATTTGTTATTAAAGCTTCTCTTAATGTATCCCACTTTGAATTTTCATTCTAATTGAATTTTTCATATCTACTATATGCTATCCAGATACTTCTCCTTCAAATTAGGGTCATTCAGGAGTTTATTGTATGGCAATTTGTGCACTTCTTTGGCCCTCTTCAGTTTCTGTAGCTTCACTCTAAGCTGACATATCACTGGAAGGTAGTCACTCCTGCAGTCAGCACTTGGGTATGTTTTGCAGTATAAAACTGCATTCTTGAATCTCTTATTGATTGTTATTGCCAAAGTAATTAATGAAAAAGCTTTTTCCTCTTTCTGATATAATTCTGAGCATGAATATCACATTCCTTGTTCTAGTGTCTTTAATAAAACTGCACTGTTCTTGTCCTATTTTGGGTCTAATTCTGACAATGGTGAAGCAGTTGGCAAATTTTGAACTAGGAACTCATAATGAACATAGAGAAAAATGTATTCAATGTTGCATGGTGAACGAATGAGTAGTAGCTGACAACTATGTGGACAGGGAGAAGCCCAGTAAGAGAAGTGAAGAACCAAATTAGCAATGCACTCTATTCATTATAAAGAAAGACTCAAAATAGTGCATGTATGAGAAGACATATTTACAGAGAGAGAGGGATGAAAGTGGTTAGGAGAAAGATGTAGATGAAGGAAGATATAGAGAGAGGTGGGCTTGCTGACTGGATATCAAGAGACAATAAGCAAAAGACTGAAAGGCCGATAAAGATGGAAATAGGTAAAAATTGCAATGCATTAAAATCCTTTATGAATAAATAGATTCAAAGAAAAGTGAGAGAAAAGTAAGTAAAAGATATTTGTACAATCTTTATTCCCCTCCCCCTATAAAATTAATCCTTATGGATTGGATAAAAACATGGATAGAAAATGAAGACTGGAAGGAATAAGGAAGAAAATGACTATGGAATTTCTAGAGATCCTGCAAATTGTGGTATTTAGCTTGCTTGTTTTTCAAGATTTAATAATTAGTTCACTGTTGGACTAAATTAGTATTTTCCCACAAAAGACAAAAATTTATAGAGAGCCATGTGCAGTGGAGGGGGGAGAGATAGCTTTAGCTCAAGTGGTACAGGAGATTACGGAAAGCACAGAATCACAAAGTCATGTATCAATTATCAGGTTGGTTATAATTACAAGAGAGATGAATGAATGCAAGAATCCATTTTATGAGATTGTCACTAATATTTGTAAAATCTGAAATACCACAGAAAATACTTATTTAAAATACTGTAATCTTACAATTAAGTGTGGAGGGAAAATTTTCTGAGAGTGCCATATTAACAATAACAGAGAAACAAGTCTTTATTTGTCAAAAGAAGTTTTAATGATTGATATAGATCTGTCTAAAATCTGAAAAAAAATCAGTAAAATTGAAAAGAAAAAATTAAAATGCACAGAAAGTTCTCTTCTCTATTTTAAAGAAAAAATAAATTGTTTAAAGAAAGCCAATATATATGAACAAATTAATCTATGTAACACCTGGAAGCACTTGAAAAATCTTATAAAAAAAGCTGAACCCACCAACACTATTATTATGAAATTTATCAATACAAAGAAATATTTTTTATATGATAGATCAATTGGGTTGACATTATTTTTGCACTTAAATGATTTCATCATAATGTCTGTAGATTTGTATTTTGCAAATTAAGATTATTAAAAACTCAGTTTCTCTTCTCAACAATATTTCCTGATTGGAGAAAAGGCTTGTTGTTCCATGCATTGGTTTAGTGATGTCCAGGACAGGAGATTGCTACAATTATGCTGCATTTAGATAAGATCTAAAGATGTCTCATGCTCATGGTTGAAACATTATAAGCCTGAACAAACCATGTGATACAGAAAATTAAAGTTGACATATTCTCAGGATTTATTAATGTCTTGGACTAATCAGGAAGAAGACTGCAATATTTTAACAAGATTTGAACAAAATGTTGTTTATTTTAGTTATTGGTTACATAGGAATTTCAAACAAGCCACTTTTTTCCCTAATTCTAATGCTTGAAAGCAAAATGCAGTCATCTGAACTTTGAATCCCTTGTTCACAACTATGAGATTATAGAACAACGGACATATGTGTCTTCTTTTTCGACTTTTCAAAAGTGGGGATGATAATTTTGTAGTTTGTTCTTACAGCTGCTGTTATCATCATCTGCTCTTCCCATGTCTCTTCTCTCCAGCAATCTTGGCAGAAGTCCTTCTAGTGTACTCCACCTCTGCATATATATATATATATATATATATATATATATATATATATATATATATATATATATATTAAAGTGTAAAGAAGCCATTGTGTAAACATTGACACAAACAGATTATAAAATAATGCAAATAAGTAACACATTACATTCCAATAATTTATTAACTTTAAATCATATCTCACATCTTGAAAAATCCTGTAAAATTTATTCCAATTAAGATATTAATTATATTTCAAATCTATTTAAGAAGCTGAATGAAATGACAAGCAGACAAGGGTAATGCAGGGCTGGGTCCAGAATTTTCTGTTAGAGGGGGTGTGTTTCTCAGTATAAATGTAAATTCAAAATTTTAAATCCTGTGATCATATATTTTAAGTTATAGAAATGTATGTGTATATATATATATATATATATATATATATATATATATATATATATATATATATAACTCACTACTCATTTCTGTACATATAAAAAATTTAAATTTACATTTTCTTTTATTTATTTGATATGTAAAAGCATAAATACAAACTTTAAGATTCAAAGTATGATTATATAGTCTTTATGAAAGAGGATTTACTAAAATCAATTTTTGTAGATTCTTATTTGCATAGAGGTTCATGGTTTTATCATAGTATAACTGAATGCCTTTGTGAACATACAAAAGAACAAGCACGTTAAATCTGTCTTCACTCATTGAGCACCTCATTAGATTTCTCAGAAATTGTAGGAGTAGTGTGCACCCTCTAATCTTCCCCCCAATCTAGCCCTGGGTAATGTAACATAATGCACTCTTTAAATTTTTGTAATTAGTTTAAAACCAAACAAAGCTATCAATTTTCTTCTTCTCTATTAATAGATTTGATGAATTTAGAGCAATTATCATAAAAATCAGATTTAATCAAGTAAACACCAAGTCACTATCCAACTATCTACACGTTCAGTCATGAGTGACCTCCCCTACAGGAAGTTAAAATTGTGAACACTGTAGAGCAGTGTATAAGAAATACTCAAGTGTATTCTTAGAGCATAGACTGAATCTTTAAACTTCACTCCAAAACCTATATACAGTTTGGTGAAATAAAAACTATATTAACTTTTAATAGTGGTTATTTAATCAAAATTATATTTTATACACTGTGTTAAAAAGCATAAAAATGATCTGTTATGAATAACACATCTACTCACATATTAAATATACAGGGAGGCTATAAAATAATTGGTGACTAGTCAGAAAAATGATTGGTGAATATGGTGCATGAGCAGGAGAGAAGAGGAAGCTGCCACATTATATAAACAGAAGTTGGTGTGAAAAAGTGACTCAAAAACTTTACATAGAGTAGTTGATTTGTGAGTACTGAAAATTTTTCCCTTTCTCTTAGCCACTAGAACTGAGTAACATTTTTGTGTCATTAAAATTTAGGTGGTTTAAAATGTTTCATTTTCCTTTTTTCTCTTTACAAGCATTTACTGAGGGAATCCTGCTTAGTGGAAGAATATAGCTATAGGTAAGATTTGTTTTCTTTTTCAATTCAATAAGCAATTTTCATATATAGGTGCATACATGGTAGAGTTAGAGATTAGCAGTGAAATAATGCCATTTAGTGGTGAAAAAGATGTAACTAAAGAAAGCTAAATTAATATAAAAATTGAAGGAGATACAGGATGTAATGACCCTTCTCCATTAGTATATAGAGGAGGATGCACTAGGTCTATATATGGAAATGACTGAGGTTAGATCCAAGGCAAAAAGAGATCATATCGAAAAGGGCCTATATAGAGATGATATTTATTGACTATAGAAAGCTGGTGAGAATAAAAGAGATCAAGAAACAAATGGAAATATAAGCTAATAAAGTCAGAAGGTTGGCTAAATTGGTCAGATTTACTGGAGAGAGGTTGGAAAGAGGGGTTAGAAAGAGTTCATATGTGTGACTGGTTTCCTTCATCACATTTTACATAAGACTGTAACAATTGTTAGACATTGAAACCATGTTTTTGGCCAATGTTAGGGTGGTGATGTTAAACAAAACACATCTTGCAACAGCAACCTCAAGAGGATTGAGAATAATAAGATAGCAAAAAATCAAGAGGGGAGAAAAGTGCAAATATCTAAAGAGCAGTGTTTTCCATGTTGAGGTTGCATATTCCAGAGAAACTCAAGCTAGCTATTATAGCCAAGGAAATTGCCAACAGGGTAGTGGTCTACTGCATTGGTAGCTCTCTTTTGAGCCAGGTAAAGGCACTCCTATATCCATTACCAATGGTGGAATTCCTGGTTGGGGGGAGGAAGATGAGAACCTTTGTTGATATGGGTTGCACAAATACCTTCAAGCAGGTGAACAGCTGGAGTGAGGTGAAGAGCTTAAAAACAATCAATAAAAGAGAGATTGTGTTTAAAGGTACCAATACTGTGGAGTTAACAGTGTGTGGGATGCAAGTAAAACTTGTTGATGATATCAGCATAGTAATGGATATGGATATGATAAGAGCTCAGGGAAGCATAATATGTTGTAAGTGTATAACCAAAGTGCAGGAACCATGAAATTGTTGAAGTCCTACAGAGGAAGATATTTCTTGTAAGATTAAGGACAAAGATTTTTTTTCAGAGTTTGATAACAAGCAATTGACAATCTAAAATACTTCTAGAAAGGAGACCCTTTTAGGTTGAAGAATAAGGTGAGCTATTACAAGTACTTCCTGGAAGTGAATACAAACGTAAATTTCAGAAAGTTGTAGAGAGATGAATTGAAGAAGTTATTTTCATTCCCTGGGAAGAGGAAGTGGAATGTGGTGTGTTGCTACTGATAGTCAATGAGGAATAAGCCTGTGGTCAATTTTTGAGACTTGAAAATAGGGTATGTAGTGTGTCACTCAGAGTGTTGGGAAAGACCTTACAAGAGTGGCAACAAATGATGAAGGCCTTGATAATTATTGATTTGAAGCCAGCCTACCTACAGATTCATATAGCTGAGAAACTGTAAATACTAGCTAGTGAATAACAGGGACAAATATACTGTTTAATTAGGATGAGATTTGAACTGAATTCTGCACCAAAAGTAACAGTTCCTCAAGATGATAAATATTGGGCCACTAACTCCTACATTTACTAGTGGACAAAACAGAGAAAACATATAGTTGAAGTAATCAATCATTGAAAGAATTAGGATTATTTGAATGCAAAACCACTGGAACTCTTGAAAGGAGCAGCAGCTTTGAGTTCAAATTGAACAATGACAAGGTGAGTAAGCCGGTTTTTCAAAGGAGAAATAAGATCTCAAAATTGAGAGCAAATCTAACTAGATACATGTAGAAGACTTGTAGGCCATGACCTTATTGCTGGATGGCTCTAAACTGTATGTAACTCATAAGAGATGAAGGAGTGAACTTAGTAGTACTGATAATTAGTTACTATGATAAGAGATATTGTAGAGAGAATGAGAGCAGATGATCCGGTGAGAAGGAAAAAAAAAGGTGTTATAAGATATAATGCTAGTTGTAGCTTGGTGATGGGCATTGCTATAAAGATGGGAGGGGTTAAAGTGGAGGGTGTAACATGGCTGAGAAAAAGATGATTGCAATCATATTAATGTAGCTTAATTGGATGCCATTTGGAAGAACATCAATTTGTATTTAAGGTGAAGATAGCATGAGATCAAAAAGAAAATGAAATTTGGTCCCTAGAATTGAGTATCATTTTCATGTCATCAAAATAGATTGGTTTTGAAAAGATTCCTTTTTCATTAATTTTTTGCACACACTTGCTGAATGAATTCTGCTCAGTGGAAGAATATGAATAAAGATTTATTTTCTTTACTTATGTAACAGATGTGTCAATAAATCTAAAACTTGATACAGTCATTAGTTGAATTTTGATCTGGAATTTTCACTGCATAATCTTTGATCTATATGTTTAATGTAGAAGCATTGAGTTAAGTATATAGACAAGGAAGAGGATTAAGTTGAAAATAAATTATTTTTTTCATCATTAGGCTATGGATTTCCTGATGTAATTAAGTCTATAAATATATAACTCCATTCTAAATTCATAGCTCAGTTATTGCTGCTAACGGTTTGCAACATAGATACATTAAATTAACTAGGTTAGAGTGGGGCTTTTGGATTTTAAAAATGAAAACATTGAAAACTTTTCATTTTTATTAGCTGTTAGTAAAAAACAAGCAAATAAAAGAATAAAGGTGAAAGAACAATGTTGATTCTAAAGACAAATAGAAAAGTATCAAATGAATAGGAAAGAATAATGTTAGGGTTTTAAAGATCAAGAATTTTAGAAAAATTGTTGAAGAAATTAAAACACAAATATGATATGAATATATGATCTATCAATTAATGAATCCATTGGATTTTCACTTCCAATCATACTGATAATTTTGTCCTCATAAAGAAAATATACAGGGTTAATGATAATTTTAGTGCAAATAAGACTGTCACCTGAACAGAATACAGAAATATGTTTTTTCTTTGTATACTGAGTTAGACCTAAATTTTTCATTTGAGTTAGACCTAAATTGTTTTTTGAGTTAGACCTAAATTGTTTTTCAATAGATGAACATATGATTCCATTTCACAGGTGTCAAAAATTTATGACATATATAAATATTCTGAAAGGTGATATTTCAACATTTTCTATATGATTCCTATGTGGTGTGTGAATTTTAAATGTTTTATCATTAAAAGTGAAAATGGAGAAAATGAGATGCATTTTCATCATTTGATGTGCTTTTATTTCCAAATGGGAAAAAATTCTCTATAAACAGCAAAAAGAAAAAAAGAAAAAGAAGGTATGTGCTGTTTATAGAGATGGTGTCTATAGCCAAGAGTATTGTTTGTAAGTAATTTGTTAAGTTCAGAAGTTGAAATTTTGATCTGAAAGGACAAGAACATTTCATCAGGCTCGCTGTCATTAATGATGATGAAATCAAATGCTAATTAAGAATAATCTAGGTTACATGACATGGTACATCACAGATATACTCCATACATTACATCTCATATGAGTGGTGTAAGGCATATGAAAACAATATGCTTGGGTGCAATTCTCTGCCCAAGCACAATAAAAACAACACATTTTTTAAAATTCTACATTGCTGTAAACAATCCATTTTTCATTGCTTATGATCAATAAGCAATGAAGAATGGATTGTTTACAGCAATGTAGAATGAAAAAGGTCATGAATAAAATTAAATGACCCACTGTTAAGCACTCCAAAAGCCAATCTGTATCTGAAGAAAGTAATACTGTGTATCCGGTGAGAATGGAAGAACATTTAGATATTATAAGCTCTTTTCACAAAATCAGACAAATACTGTTTCAATTGGACAAATTAAAAGCAGCAACGAATGAAAAGCATCCAGAATTGTCCAATAGTAAGAGTGTCACCTTTCATCACCTAGCAAAAATTGATACAGCTTGGCTGGGATGTCCTACTACACCTGCCATACTCACCTGTCATTGTACCTTTCGATTACCACTTATTTTTATCCCTACAATATTCTTTTAATGGGAAGAATTTCAATTCTCTAGAAAGCTGTAAAAACTACTTAGATAAGTTCATCACTCAGAAAGATGCCAAATTCTGGGAGGATGGAATCATGAAGTTAACTCAAAGATCGCAAAACAAAAACAAAAAAATGGCATATAAATGGTTAATATATGTGAGTGTAGCATCTAACATCAGTGTTCATATAAAATTGGGATTAGAAAAAGATGGTAGGCTAACTGTATGTCTACTAAAAGTATATTTTTAATATAGAAACATTAATACATTATTTTTTTATCATAATGACTCTTGTATATTCTATTAAATAGCATTAAAAACACCTTAGGTGAAACTATAAATTAAATATATCCATACACTTATTTATTTTATATACATACAGAGATATGCAAATAGAAACTTAAGTGCAGACCAAATACTGTTTTTAGAAAAAAACCTAAAACAAGATATTCTTGTATAGTGCTATATATGATATACTTGAGCAAAAACAAAAAATCATTTTAATATATTCTGAGAAAAAACAGAGTGAGAAAATGAATTTCTAAAGATATTAAAGTTGAGGTATGACTAATCATAAAGACAGCACATGTGTTAAGGTGTAGCCTAAGAGGTAAACAAACTTGATAACAGTAAGAATTAAGTTTAGAATAGTTTAATCATGAAAGGGTTAAATTTGTCTAACATCTGCTACTTTACAAACTGTTACACTACCAAAAGTTTTATTTGAACAAACCAAGAATAAATATATCTTTTTCTTTAATACCAAATTTTAATCATAGAATATTTATTCAGATAGAAACATTTTTTTAAATATTGGTGTCAAGCTACAAAACAAAAGCGAAGTAAACAGTTTTACTTTTTATTTATTTTTTGTTTCATCTGATCAGAGTTAGTTAGGTAAACACCTAAAGATAAAGCAGCTCTGGTTACTGCAACCAGATGTTACCTCATCCATACCACACTGACCAGGCTTCCTCCTGACCCACATTTATACTTTCTACCTAAAGTAAATCTAATTTTATAATCCCATTTAGATACTCATAAATGTGTTTCGGTACAGGGGCCTGGAAAATATTGAACTGAATTAGCTGTAAGAGATCAGAAAATTAAATAGCTAATGTTTGCAGGCTAAGCTTACTTTAAAAGAAATTGACTAATGAATGAATTTGCTTATCAGGATGTCCTCATCACATTTGTATACAAGAAATCAACACACCAGAATTTATAAATAATGTTTGAGTCCAACTCTACCCATTTTGTATAAAGAAAAAAATCTCAGAAATTTAGACAGAAATGATCAAAGATCTGTATGTAAGATCCTGTACATTTGTAATAGAAATCAATATGCGAACTATCATCTAAAAATCAGGAATAAGCAAGATTGGAAAGCCATTACCTGAAAGGAAACATCTAAATTATGATTAGCAAATCATGTGTAGAATGAGAAAGAAGTATAGAATAAAAAAAAAAAACAAAAACAAATAATGAATGATGATAGAAACTTTGTAAGAAGATAAGATTGTTAAAAACATGTAAGTTAACTAACTAGAGATTTTAATATGATATGAAAACTAGAGCAAAGAAAAATTAGTTTTAGCATTTAAGATCTCCCATATTATTATCAACAAGAATCCTTTTGAGATCTCCCAGTGATGACAATCTGAATTCATAAGCATTTCAACAAGAAAGAAGATTCTTTGATAAAAGGAAATTTTGTTCATTCAATCTCAGATGTTCTAAATGATTTAAAAAAAAAAAAAAAAAAATTCAGGTAAACCTGAAGAAGGTCAAAGATGATAGCAGTCAAATACTGTTATGTTAAAAATAACAAAATAGAAATAAGAGTACAAAATATATGTACAATAACAAAATTATTTCAAAACTTCAGAAAACAATTGATTGGAGCTTATTTCCTTCTTATTTTCTTTTGTGATACGACTCATAACTTATACTATATAAAAAAGTTAAACATAAATAATGGTTCATAAAACATGGAATTATATAAAAAAACAAAAAACACTCTCCACAGAAATAAGTATAAAATGCATATAAACATCTGCCAGCAAACATACAAAGTTGAAAGACCACAAGAAGCAAAACCAATGGTTATCTTGGTTAACATCAGAAATACAGCAGAGAAAATTCAAAAGATCTGTAAATAATACAATAATTGCCTTGGATGGAATTTCAGAGCCACAATAGTTTGCAGCTTTCTTAGCAAAACAATTCAAAATAAAGAATAATGCTAGAAAATGCACAAATTGAAAAAACTATGTCTATGTTATGCTTTAATAATCTATTCAATAAACTGAGTATATAGAAATAAACATGATGCAGAATAAATAAGACACCTCCAGTAACAGAAATGAGTCAGACAAGGAGAACAAATTGAGGATGTCACAGTATTTAGCCTAAGCAAGACATAATATTATAACCACTAGGAGTGGCGACGAGTGATCGAAACTCATATGGAGTAGGGAAAAGTATTTTTTGCTTTGGTGCACAGGATAACAGTGGCAGCAAGAAATTAGAACCATGTTGGTTTAATATTTTCTCTTTGGTATATGTAAAAAATAGAAAGAGGAAAAAACCAAACCAAACATATTCTTTAATATAGAAGAATTATTAGCCCAAGTGGTAAAAATACAACAAAAGCAACAACAACAAAATTTAATTGAAATAATATGGAAGAAACATTACTAGGTTACCTGTATTTCTGTAACTAGCAAAGTATTATCAAATCTATATATCTAATATGCAGAATTTGGGCACTCCACAGAACAATTTGCTTAAAAAAGGCATAAAGTGGAAATGAACTGATAAGTATCAGAATGTGTTTAAGAAATCAAGAAAATACTAATGTCAGACTTATCATTAGCACATTATGACCCAAAAGCAGAAACTGTATTGGCTTTAGTGACTATTGTAAGAAGCAGTAATTCTATATAAATATGATGATGGTAACATGAAAGCTATTGCACATACTTTGCATTTGCTACTACTGATAGAAAAAAAACTACAGCCAGATAGAAAAAAAGGTGTTAGCAATCATATCTGCAGGGAAAAAATGGAAGAAGTTTTCCTTTATAAACAGACCATCAACCTCTATTATCAATTTATGTTTTGAAAAAAGGAATTCTTACACATACAGTGAATAGATTACAATGCTGGGGCACCGTCTTATTAAATTATGATTTCAGGATAGAATACCAACCATCTAAAAAATTAGGATATGCTGATGGTTTATAAAGATTGATACCAAAAAATACCGAACCATTTGAGGACACTGTTATTGCAACATTGAAATTAAGAATATATTATGCAATGTAGTATGTGAACTACCATTTACCCTGGAAGAAATAAAAGTAAAAGCAGAACATGAAATGTTTATTTCAAAAATAAAAAACGACTCAAAGAAAGTAAGAAATATAGACGATATTTAGAACACAATCCAAACTTGAACACTTACTCGCTATATGAGGGAATACTGATGTTTACACAAATAGTAGTAATAATGGTTGATACTTGATCTATCTCTTACTGTTACATCCCCAGGCAACACTGGGCTCTACTGCTAGTATATGATAAAAGGAAAAAATGGGAACACAAAAGGCACTGGAATCAGTTAAAGAAAAGGTTTATTGAAAAAAGGCCCACAAGAAAGGAAGAACCTCTGCAAGTACTGTATGATATTTTTCATGTACAAACACCCTAAGAATTTGTTGAAGGTACAAGTTTGATTATGGAAAGGATGGAAAAACTTGAGGTTAACCCATAATGAAAGAAAATACAAACTTCAGTACATGGTAAACTTGCTAGAAAGAGGAGGGGGGTGAATAATAAGAATTAAAATAAAATATTTACTAGTAAAAAAAAAAATCTCAAAAGTGGGGGATGTTGTGGAGTAAATAAGATACCCCCTCCAGTAATACAAATAAACTAGGCAAGATACTTGTAAAATGTACTTGTACTTGTAAAATGTACTTGTACTTGTAAAATGTGTAATCTCCAAAACCTATCTATGATGTTTATAAAAGTGAGGACTGAACAAAAAGAAACAAGCTTGGTATTAACTTTCAATTCCCCTATAAACATAAAAAAATCCAACTTGAAAGTGTGGGAAAATTTGAAAGTATATATTATTGTTTAGAAATGTTATTGCAGCAATTAAAGATATTTGCAGCTGAGAAGGTAATTAGGCCTAATGAGAAATGGTTTAAGACAAGTGATCATCAGAAATTACAAGGCCCGAGAGCTATTTGAGTAAAAGGGTTACAGATTACAAGGCACAGTTTATGGGGATATGTGGGGAAGATAACAGTTAATCCTAGACTGGTTAAAATTGTAGTGATCAGGGAAGCATCCTCTTGGGAGTCAGTTTTCCAAAGCAGTGGTTCATGGAAAGAAGTTGCTCAAGTGGAACTTACATCTCACCAATGGAATACAAAAGAAATGATGGTGGTTCGGTACAATGTACATGACAATGGCATGGCAGGTCTTAGCTCTGAAGGTTAGAACTGGTGGAACTAAAGAATGTAGTTCAGCTGAACACTTTTCATGGAAATAGTGATAGAGTAATGAGAGGCTTCCAACATTTTGTCTGTGGAAAAGAAGTTGTAGGGTGGAAAATAATTTATCACCCACAATGATACAGAGATGCTTTTCAAGACTGGAAAAGTGAAAACTGGGCAGGTTCTGCCCATATATGAGATGTCAGATATTTACTGGAGTGGTAGATTGAACCAACAATTTTCCAGCATCTTTAGTGATGGATCATAAGTATGAGTTCCATTTGAGGGCTGAGCTTAAGTTCTAATAGGTACTCAGGGCATGGGGTTTCTCTGAAAGAACACCCATTCATCGAGAAATGTGAAAATTCAGGGTCTGCTCAGTGATGATGGAATGTCACTAGTTTGGTTTTTGAGGCATTAAATGTGGCCAACCAGTTAACCTCCCCCAACCCCACTGAACTGTTACAGCTTGGTCAGAGGAAAGATCAGCTGCCAGACATCATTGGTCATCTAGACTTTTTGAGGTGCACCCATATGCTGTTGTATCATCATCATAGATATTGACAAATGATCAGAGAATACTCTTCAGCAGATCATTTAAAATATTTTGTCTGTGAAGTATGATCAGTATTCTTATCTTCTGTTTGTATACTAAACAGTAACTTATATCACATTGTATTACAAATTTAATTTTGTTTTAATGCAAATGTTTATAAAAATGAAACTGGAATCAAAATGAACCTATCTTTCCCTATCTAATTGTTTTAAGAAGAAAAAAAAGTGCAACTGAAAAGGTGAGGCATTGCAAAATAGATTGCATTCCAACTTATTTAATTTAAATAGGCTTCACATAAAACCAGATAAAAGGAATCAAGATCAAGCTATAGTGAACATCAAAATGAAAAAATGAGTTTAGAATTAAAATAAATTTTCTCTAATGATTATGCGCATGAATTTACTAAATAGTATAATAATAAACTGGTTGTAGAAGTGATGGTGAGCCATGCTTTAGAGTATCACTTCTTTTGATGAAGTGCAGGGGACTTTAAGTTAATTTGAAGAATAAATATCAGAATGGATTATCAGATAAACTGACCAACCAAGGTCAGCTAAGTCATACATAATATATCAAAAGGTAAGATATATGAAAGCAAAAATAATAATAATTCAATTTGTCTCAATTTAAATTAACACAAAACAAATAGTCATACTTACTCTACAATCAGTCTATTTTCATCATAGTTAATCTTCAAAAACAAATCACAAATATTTGTGAATATGACACTGAATCTAGTAGAAAACACACCCGTGAACACATTATATATAAATGAACAAATCATTATCTAACTCTGATTTCATCCTTAAAATACTTAATGATATAACTAGAAGAACATCACAATACTTCATATTGCAGAAGCATATGATGTATCAGATTTCAAACAGGACTAATTGGTGGTCAACCAAAAGATGGAATTTTTTATTTAATCTCAGTCAACTGCAGTTAATTGTTAACTCAAATCTTTTCAATGAGTGTATAATATGTCTTACAAGGGCTACATATCTGTTTTGAATTCAGAGTTGTCCTTCTCATAGATTGGTTGCCAACTATAGCAAGAGAACCCATAACTAAGGGGAAAACACATGGATTCATGCCTTTCCCAGGATTATTAGTGCAGAAGTGAATAACAAACTAGGTTGGAATTTGGAATTGACTCACCTATTTCTTTTACTGAGCTGTTCACCATCAAATGACCTCTGCACATTAAGATGGAATAAACAAGCACATCAGATAGCATAGCATTTTGCAGCAAGAACTTCTGATATTTACTGACAATTATTTGGACAAAAAAATAGCCTTTTCATCTATGAACAGGCTCCATGATATATAACAATAAAAAGTTGAGAATAGCAGAACCTCATCATTATTTAAACAACTTATCTGCTAAATCTAATGCTTGAAACAGTAAACTGACAATGGTAAGCGCAAATTAATTAGCGCATTGTTTTCTAAAATGTTTATATTGTGAAATAAAGGTTTTAGTTGAAAACAAGTGTCTTTACTTTTGCTTCCCTCTCTATCTTATATATGTGTCTCTCTATCTCTTATGTATGCCCTTATATTGTTCTTTCTCACACTCTTATATGTATGTCTTTATTTTTGTTGGCTCTCAGATATATACACACACACACACACACACACACACATGTATATGTATATGCATGTTGCATCCATCAGTCTTGAGAGACCTTGGATCTGCACCCAAAGAGTTTTGCTTCAGCTGCTAATAGTGGCACAGCATCTGTTATGACGGTACAGGAGTGACAGTCTCGATTGCAATGAATATGTACATGTGAATACACTCTCCCCTGATGTTGCCTTGTTGTTTTCTTTCTATTGAGCATGCTTCTCTCAGTAGCAAGCCTGTTTCTTCTCTCCTCACTCCAGCCCTCAGTATAAAGTGTGTCTTCAGTATGAATAATCATTAGTGATGTCTAGCAACCTCTCAATGTTGATGTCCATCACCCTCATGTCCCTTTTGCAGACATCCTTGCAGTGAAGATGAGGTTGCCCTCTTGCCAGTGGCCAGTTATTTCATAGAGAAGGATCTTCAGAATCCTCCCATCCTGCATACAGTGTATATGTCCAAACCAGCTGGTTCTGTTGGATAAGGGTAACTGAGCATGAGTGAGAACTACAACATTGGAGTAGAGGCTCCAAGTCTCGCTACCATAGAGCAGCTCACTGACAATGCATGCTTTGTATACTACAATTTTGGTGTCCATAGTAAGCTTTCTGTTCTCTCAGACTCTTGAGGTCAGCCTGGCAAATGTGGTAGTAGCTCATCCAATCTGTTAACCTCAGTCTCTAAGGAGAGGGTGTCTGAAATGGTGGAGCTGAGGTATGTGAACTGATGAACCACCTCCAAGTTGTAATTGTTGACTTGATGGTAGGAGGTTGTTCAATGCCTTGGCCCATCATATTGGTTTTCTTCAGACTAATGATCAGGTTTAGCAGGCCTTTGAAAAATTGTCCATTAGTCACTGCAGTTAATCTTCAGAGTTTTGCTGCCAGTGCTCAATCATTTGCAAACAGCATGTCTCTAATGACCACCTTACAGACTTTGGATTTTGCTCTCAGCTTAGACAAATTGGACAGTCTTTTGTCTGTTCTTGTGTGCAGTTAGACATCATCAGTTTCAATTGAAGCCTTGAATACATGAAGAAGATGCCAATTAAAGTAGGTGCAAACATACAACCCAACTTCATATAACTGCATATATTGAAAGCCTCTGAATAAGAGTCATTATGACACTCTTAATATCTGCATGAAATGACCAATCATGAGGAATTTTGGAGGACAACCGATCATGTTGAGTATCTTGAACACACTGTCCCTGCTCACAAGATCAAATGCTTTTTTATCAATGAAAGCAATGTACAGTGGTTGTCTTTGTTCTTGGCATTTCTTCTGTAGTTGTTGAAGGGAGAAGATCATTTCAGTCATGGAATGATCCAACCTGAAACCACACTGAGATTTGGGATATACATTTTCAGTGAGCTTCTGTAGTCTACCAAAGATCACATGGACAAATACCTTCCCAACAATGTTCAGCAGGGAGATTCCTCTGTGTGACAGAGAGAGTTTGGGAAACACACACACACACACACACACACACACACACACACACACACACACACACACACACATGTATATTTTTTTTTTAGCGAAATTAGGATAGATTTGAATAGTGAAATTAAGTCAGAGCATTTTGTTTACTGATGTGGAAATTTGATCTAGGCCAGAAGTTGTACCAATTGAATCTGGGTCATCAGAAGACAATGGAAATGGTCGAAATATTTTTTATCGATTAAAAATTGAAATAGAGCTAAGTAAGCTAGAAGGACCTTTTGAATTCACATGATTTTGGTTGAAACAGCCAAAACCCCAAGATAATCACATGTGGAACAGTAGCACCAAGGTTCAATTGTAACCAGCCGGATTTTTCTATATAAACACATAGTTATGCTGAAAAAGACAGACAGGCAAGCGTTGAGACAGAACAGGCAGACGGAAGAGAGAGACAGTAGAGAATTAGCCAGGGCAAGAATTAGGCTAGAGACAGTGGAGAGTTGAGTTGGAGACTCAAGAAGGAGAGAAAGTGACGTCAGAGATTGAAACGAAGCATCCGCTAACAGGTACTGTTGATATAAGTACCACTGCTTCTGCTACCACGAATATTACTACTACTGTTACTACTGCTGCTGAGATTATTTAACAAGTTAATCATAACACACTCTCTCTCTGTCCAGAATCCAGTGTATGCGTTTTTACATCAATTACTTTTCTTTTCTGTAACCTGTTTCTTTTCTATACTATTCTTTTCTGCTATATAAAAGACATTAACAATTCAATCATTGAATAGTTGGTTGTCCGGCTTTCTGCAGATATTAATTTTTTTTTTGCTGCATTCTAAATTTCTTAGCACAGATTCTCCAGCCGTGTCTACATCTTCAGTCAACTGTGAATGGATGAATATCACTTCTGCTTTCTGGATCAAACCAAACACAACGTGGGCAGGAAGCAGGATTAAACCAGTGGACTGGTCGAATAATCTATGGATGCTCAGGGGACCTACGGCCACTCCCTTAAGTTCAGATAGGACCGAGTTGACACCTCAACCCAGAGAGTATGATGTCGGAGATTGAGGGGCTGGGGTGAAAGTGTTAGATCTGTGATTATTACAATTGCTTCAGTCCCCCTTATTCTTATAGAGGGCAACTATGTTGCAGTCTCTCATATCCTGCAGTAGTGTTCCCTCCTCCCAGCATTGACAGAGTAGACTCACCAGGCAGTTAAGTAGAACATCCTTTGCACACTTGATGGAATACCATCCAGTCCTGGTGTCAAAGCCCAGCACAAAGTCTCCTGGCAACAACCACTCCTCTAAATACTGGCATCAGCTAGATTTGATCCTCATGAGTTACGGATACCTGAGAAACATGCTCATGACACGGTACTTTCAGATCACTGACTGTGAAACAGATTACTCAGACTTAAACCAAAGAGGATGCATTACACTAAGCCTCCAGGCAAACATTGTATCAATGCCACCACAATCCAGAACTCAACCAAATCAGCAATATTCATCAAATCTCTGAAGGATGCTCTCCTTGCAAACTCACCTAGAGAAATATCCAGCAGAGATAGCATATTCTCAGGGACACCATCTACAGCACTGCACTAAACACTTTTGGGATGAATAGGAGCAAGACACTAGACTGGTTCAAAGCAAATGTAAACAAGCTCAACATGGCCATCAAGAAGAAGTATGTTGCACTATTTGAGCACAAATACCAACCTACTCAGGCATCATTGCAAACTTTGAAGACACCCAGAAACAATGCACAGAAGATAGTGAGACATTGTACAATACAAATGACTACTGGCTCAAGCTGTGTAAGAGAACCCAGTTATAATTTGACACTGGTGACATTTGCGGGATATAAGAAAATCAAAAGCCCAATCAAATACAAGACAAAACCACTGAAATCCCATGCTGGCAAGATTATCAAGGACACAGATAAACAGATGGAGAGGTGGGTGGAACACTACTTGGAAATGTACTTCAGGGAAAGTAGTATCTCAGATGATGCACTAGACACAGTAGCTTGTCTATTGATTATGGAGGAACTGGAGACATAGCCAACTGTTGGGAAGCTGAGCAGAGCCATCGACAAGTTATCCATGAGAAAAGCACCAGAACTGGACATATATATATATATATATATATATATATATATATATATATTGTCTTTACTTTTGTCATGTATCTCTTTCTCTCTTTTATATGTATGCCTATATTTTTTTCTCTTTCTATCTCTCTCTTACTGATCAATAAAGGTGTCTCCCCAGTCCAATGTTCTTTTTACTTTATATCTGCCTAAGAATATATAGATCTTTTGTGAATATCTATGCTGATGATACAATCGTATATCGGTGCATCTTGAAAATTCTAGATAACCAGAACTGATCTTTCAATGCCTTGAAAAACCAAACTAGTTTCATCATCACTGAGAAGACCCTAAATTTTTGCCTATCATAATGAACAGGAGTTCTCTCAGGAAGGCCCCATGCCTTGACTGCCTCTTGGGACTTAAGCTCAACCCAGACTGGAAGTGAAATTCATACATACAATCTCTCCTAACTCCAAAGAGGATGCTTCCTCAATCACTACAATATTAACTTGTTCAAGTCTAGAGTTAACCGCTAAACTGTGTCTCTTACTCTGTAACCATCTGCCTCGAGAGGCTCTTGGGCCTTGTACAACATTATTGAAAAAAAAAATTATTTGTGCAATCAAATCCCCTCTAACTTGGAAATTTTATATGACAAGAATCTGTCTCAAAGCATATAATAAATACCTAAACTTTCCTTAAGAATTTTTATTGCAAAAAATTCAACAGCATAGAAGTTCTTGCCTGAAGAAAGAAAAGTATTATTTTATTGCATCTAAAAAGAAATAATTTAGAGAAATAATTTTGTAAATCTGTTTCAAATCTTCTATCTGAATATTAACATATACAGCAAAGTATAAAGAAAAAGAAAAAGTTAACTCTGGTTTTGTTTTAGTTAGAAAGATAAAGACAAGATGTTCAGCATTTACATCATGTTGACTTTTATGGCAAATCTTCTGACTAAAGTCATCTAGAGAGAACACTGACATTTCCTTAATTACAAGAATAGGTTTACATTTGACAGTCAGACAAATTCTGAAATTCAGCAGATTCTTATAAATGCCTGACAAAAGAGAGAAAAAGTTTCATGGTAAGAAAGTCATTGATAGAAAATATGCCCAACCAACAAAGATAATGTGCTAAGTATCAGCGTTAAGCCTTTCAACAAAATAACCTGTTTTATTTACTCTAAAACTATTTGGCTCTAGTCCTGTAACTAAATGTCAGAATCTCATTTGCCTTCAATGAATTTCATCAGATACTGATTTTAGCTTGATCCTGACACTATTTCACCTGTTTTGTCACCCATTTCAGCTTCAAATCTTAAACAGATGTATCTTTTGTAATATATATCTATAAAAGGCTCTGTCTGTGTGTGTGTGTGTGTGTGTGTGTGTGTGTGTGTGTGTGTGTGTGTGTGTGTGTGTGTGTGTGTGAGAGAGAGAGAGAGAGAGGAATGCACAGCTGCAATTTTCAACGGATTTGCACCAAAATTTACATGCACATGCTCCAAGTTAGCAGGAAGGCCAAGACTGACTTTGCAATACTAGCCACCCCATAAATGTAAGAGTGGAGGAACATCAACATTAGTTGTCTTGGGAGAGACTGACATATATGATCAGACATGGCATCATAATTTATTGGATTATTCAACTGAAATAGATTTTTGTCTCAGTCAAATGTTTTGCCTGGATATACTGGATTGATATTAGTTTGACCAACAATTTTGACTTCAATTTTTTTAACATTGTGTTTATCCCATGAACTTTGAAATTTGGTGAGATAAGCTGTCAGCCTGACATCTCATTTCTTATGATATTTCAGAAAGCAGTAGAGTTACTTAACAGTGTCCATCATCTCTCCATTTATCATTGGGTCAGATGGTTCAAAGAATCCCTGATTTAAAAACTTTTGAAGTACCATTGCCTATTTCTATTGTAATAATATTTTATAGACTTTCCTTGCTTGTAAATGATATGTTAGATCTACATTTAAAGGCAAGAAATCTTGGAAGTTAAGATAGGAATTGAAATAGTCTGAAGCACCTCAGGATTGATTAAATTTATATGAAATCTTACATTTTATTTTGAATTATTCTTTTTCCATTTAAAAAAAATAATCACCTTTTTTCTATTATTTTAGCCAGTAATTCTTAAATATACAACTGCAAGTATAAACATATATTTTTCTTATACATATTTGCTTGGTAAATAGATTTCTGAAGTTTTTTTTTTTTAAGTTGAGTCGATTTACCGTGCAAGTTCAATGCTACACTGGTCCCCTACTTTGTGTACATTTTTATGAAAATATTAAAATAACTGATGTATTTCGTTAGTTCATAATTTTAAACTACAGAAACCTAAAAAGATTTTCTTAATTAAGGTTGTATTTTATTCCTCTGCAACCAGGCACTCAATCTGTGGGATTCCAAAAACACTACCCCTAATCAAAACTCGTTAAAATAAAAGTTTTTTTTTTCTTTTTAAGCTTCCATGCCTTAAAATTACCCTCCTAGTTGCATAATGAAAAACACAAAATCAGAGGTCAGGTTATTTGAATGTTTTCATTTTTCAAATTGAAGATTCACACGTCAGACAATAAATTAGGGTCTAATGCTGGCATTCTGCGGATATAGACTGGACCTTAACAAATAAAGACCCCATAACTACTTCACTTGAAAACGTTAATTTTCTTGAAAATGAATAGGATCTCAAAGAAATAAAGGTCATTTTCACAAAGAGCAAAAACTACATCGAATCAAATACATATTTTTTTTAGTAGAAAAATATTAATTTTAGTTTAAACCGAATCTTAATTTTCAATTTCAAACGTCATTTCAGTGTAAAGTTTAAAAACAGACTGAGAAGATTTACGGATTGAAAATTCGTGTAGTGTGTATTATTGCGTAATTTGTTTGATCGTCTCTTTCATCAGGTCGAAATGAAATTGCTATGATGGAGATTACATTTTTTTAAGGATCAGATCATAGACACATTTCTTTTTTAATCTTGTTCAGTTACACGTTTTTATTTTATTTTTTTTATTGATTATTCATTCTTTTTTTGTGACATGCGGTTATCCATATAAAAAAAACAACAAAACTATGATCAACAAGCGTACAAATATGTTTCTCAGCTCTTAACGCGCAAGCACGTGATAAAAAAATGGCGGACCGGCACCTTTTCATTTTTTATTTTCAAAAGACAGCGAAGCGATTTGTCGTTGCAATTTAATCTTTTGAACCCATAGCTACGTGGAAGGAGAAGAATAACAATTATTGCCTTTCCCAAGGGCATCAGCACGAACTACGAAGTGAACACAACAAAAACGTGAACTTGAACTCGCCTCAGCATAGTGTCCGCAAATCTATTTTTTTTACATCGTACGTAGAGTGATATCATAAAATAATGTTTTTTTACTGATCATAAAATTGCTACCTATCAAAAAACAAAAACAAATGTTTGTACATAATTTTTACAATGTACACTCAGTTACGGATCACAAACAATATAACTTAAGCAGAGCTTAAGCACCTTTTTTTCTGATTGTTTACTATTTTTGTGATCTTATGATTGAATTCAAATTTAAGTTTTTAAACTTTAGTCACTAGTGAGTGAAAAGAATATAGGTACAATTACAATACATCTACAAAATAGTTAAAAAAATGTATTAAAGTTAATAATTCATTAAAGTCAACTGTACAAATGCAAATAAATAAATAAAAACTTATACACGTGTTTTTGTACAAGTTTTAGCATTTTTACTATTTGTCTTTCTCTTTCACCACGATACATATCACGTGTGTAATCTGAAATTCACCAATCATTCATCATGTATTGTTTTTATGAATTATATTTTTCTAACTGAGAAAATAATTGAAAAAAGATTTCTTTCTCTCAGTTATTTTTTATAAACTTCTGGAAGAACATTTTTCCTCATTTTTTTCAGCCAAACATTAATTAAAGTAAAAATTTCATTGTTTGTTTGTTTTTTGTTTGTTTTTTCATAGAAAAAATTTATTTCGCCTTTTCTTTTTTAAATTATTTCTTTATTTACTAATTTGGTGTATACTTGGTAAGATATTTTTTAATAAACTTTATATCACGACTAAACATTTCTCTTTCTCTGGAAGGACTGCCTTAGTATTTTTAGCAAAAAAAATAAATAAGTTCTTAGAAAAAAAAGATGAATAAAAATCTAAAATGTTTGTATATGTAGGTCGTTACTGTAGTGTAGTAAAACTGGAAAAGTGTAAAAAAAGAAAGTAAAACTATGTATTGCGACGTGTGGGTTTTTTGTGGTTTCGCTTCCCTTTAAAAGTAAAACTCATTACTTTTTTCAATCATTCAGTTTTCAGATTTCACTTGTTAAAAAAAATGCACTAACTTGAGTTTACACAATTTTTAACAGAATGGGACCTTAAAGAAGAAACTCAACCCGATATTTATTTCTAGTTTTCGTACTTGTTTTTGTATATTTGACGAGCGTGAACCGAAATGTAAAAATAAAATAAACAGTAAACAGAAACTGTAATGCAGTAGTGTGTAAAGATCCGCTAAAAACAAAAACAAAAATATAAGCAACAGTTGATAATACACTTTGTTGAATTAGGTGATGGTACTACAAGGTAAATTTATTATTTTTATTATTGTTGTTGTAGTTGTTATTATTTATTTATTACTTTTTGTTTGATTTTAACAACGTTATATTGTTTCTGAATAATATATTTATTTTTTTACAAAAAGAAAGTGGAATTGGTATGGGAACTAAAAAGCAATGGAACCAGGGCAGGTTCTGGTATCATCAAGAAGAAACATGCATTGAGCAGAAAGGGAAGGGAAGGGAATTCCGTCATCATAAACAAACACAAAAGTGATTGCTATTAAAAAGAATTTAATAGATACTCACTCTGATCATCAAATTTCCTGATAATTGTGTCGATAAACGTATTTGGTGGAGCAACATGGCCTCTTCTGACGGGCATTTTGGTGTATTAACTGAACAGTGAACACAAGTAAAGGGTATTTGGCAGTGGTAGCAACAAAAAAAAATATGAAAACGCGTCACCCACAGTTCGGACCAGTTGTTTATGTATTTTATTTTTTTATTTTCGTTTTATTTTTTTTTTCTCTCGCTCTCTCTCTCTCTCTCTCTCTCTTTTAGTGACTGTTGTTCAGGCACGAATAGTGAAGTGGGCCGGGGTTTCCCCTCGCTCTTCTTTAATATTTTTACTTTTCCTCTTTCACTTTTTTACAAGATGATGTACTCCATCGCTTTCTCCTCTTATGCAGTCGTGTAGTTTGTTTCTCTTTTTCTAACTTTCTCCTCGATCTGTGTTTGTGATGCAGCCCACTCCTCCTACTCCGTCGCTACCACTACCTCCCACTGCTGACCAAAAGCGCACTGGTTTTGTACGCGTACTTTTCTTCTAATTCCTCATTTCCTTTTTTCTTTTTTAAATTTTTCTTTTCCTTCGTTTCGTTCTCGTTTCCTTTCTTTTTATGGCCTCCAAAATGGCTGGCCTCTCTTTTGAGATCGTACCGTCGGAAAAATTCGCTATTTTTGCTCCGCCATTGCTAAAAAAAGAGTGTGGTTGAATCGTTGGGAAACATTGCGGCAATCAGTCGCTTACGATGAAAAATAAAACTATTAAACTCAAGTATTTTTGTAACTTTCCTCATGTTCGTTGTTGTTGTTGACTTAAGAAATATCTTTGTTTTCCTTGTACTTGGTTTTTTATTGTGCTCTCTCTTCTTTTTCGATGATGCGCGCAACATCACACACTTCTCCTTTTCTTCCCGATTTAATTTTTCGACTTTTTGACGTTAAAATAACGACATATGTTTTTCTTTGCTTTAAAAATGTACTCTTTATTTTATTTTTTTAAAATTGTTCTCTAACTCCCCTTTTCTATTGATTTTGGAAAGACTAAAATAAAAATCTCTACTAAGTACATAAAATCTTGATGTTCCAAATAATGATTTCGATTAAATTTATGATTTATTATGTGTAGTAAATTTAAAATGTTTCTTGAATTGAGAAATACTTGTTAAATTCTGTCCACTCAGGTTATGGTTGCATATTTGCACAATGTTGTACATTGATACACAAGAAGACACAAAAATATAGAACATCGACAATTTAATTTGACGCTATATGCTCTTTTGCCTTTTTCATGCGAATTTCGCCAAAGTGTTAAAAATGTGCATGTATGTGTTTGTTTGTTTTTTTATGTACCTCCGTTTTCTTCTTACACTCCTGACAGCTTGTTTGAGATGATCTTTTCTCTTCAAGAGAAAAATATGACTTAAATGAACGAACGGGCAGTACTGGAAGATGCGGAAAAAAATATTTGAAATGAAATGTGCTTTAAATGCTTGGAAAAGACTCGAGGTGATTCTTTTCTTTTTGTTTTAAATATATTTCCTTGATTCTTGTCTATTCAAATTTAAATAGTTTTTAAATTTTCTTTTTATCTTCCTTTCCGTCAGTTTTTTTTTAATAAATAAAAAAGTAAAAACGTACTCTTGCTTTTTTTTGCATAAATAAAATGTCCTTCTTTGCTCGTTGATAGTTTTAAAAAGAATCTTGCCTCTTCTTATTTATTTATTTATTTTTTTTTTTTAATGTCTATTGCTTCCTTAAATATTTTTTTCTTTTTTCGCTTTTTCTTCTTCTTCTTCCTCCTTGTTTTTGCCTTTTTTTGCTTTTGTCCTTGGTGGTTACTATTCGTTGGCTCCCCGTCCCGAATTGACACACCACAGCTCAGCTCTGCGGCTGGTGCAATGGTTCCTTAATGAAGATCTTCCTGTTTCGTGATTCAAAGACGACTGGCAGACCCAGTAAAATAAAACGTGGCTCCTGATTAAAAATTCAAAGGTAACTTTTTGGCTATTGATGCTTTCTTCCTTTTTCCCCTTTTATAAAATTAACCTCAAGTGTTAAGTCCAGTTGTAAAAATGTGCTATCCGTACTGACATTGGGGGGGTGACTACAGCCGTTTTTCGTTCGTTACGTTATTCTGTCAGCCGCTACTATCTTACCCACTTACTGAGCTGAAAAGATTCCAAGCACTTTGCTTATTCTTCCCTCTCTCTGTCTCCCCTCTATCATCTTTTTCTCTTACATTCTCCCACTTTGTCTCTATTATGACGATGGCGATACCTTTTTGATCATTGTGTTTCCTCCTGCCTCCGTAATCTGATCAGTTATCGCCATGTACTCTCTCCACACTCCATCACATTTATTACCGCATCCTTCTCCTCTTGATCTTTCCCTTTCTGTGTTACTTGTTGTTCAAGATTATTTGAGCTAGCTGCTATGATGATGATCTTTTCTGTTTAAAAAACCTTTTTCACTATGCTTTCTGAATAATAGCACTTTAACCTTCTTCCCCGTTGCTTCACTTTGATTCTCCTCTCTATGTACCTGCGTGTCAAAGTCAACCATTCTGTAAAATGCCACTCTTAAACCCGACAATCCATTTTTATTTTAATAGAAAATAAAATACCTTTTTTTTTATATATATTTCTTGGTATCACTACATTTACTTACTACTATTCAAATACTATTTCCTTCACCCTTTCTCTTTGATACAACTATCTTTTCAAATTGTTTTAATTTATCGTTTACTAAGGTTTTATTGGTCTTTGTCATCGTTACATTAATTTTCACACTGTATGTTACGCACACTCACAATATTTGTTATAGTCAAAAACTCAAACAAAATCAACTTACAAAGCTAAAGCACAAAACTGCACATACGCACAAAAACACAGGAAACGACATTTAAGAAGCTCATTCACAAAAAAAATGATACTGTCAAACAAAATTAAACAAAAATAACATCTGTTACTGTACGTACACAGTTGAGAGAGTGTCAGAAAAAAACACATACCCAGAAAAAGCAAGAATTTAATTAACTCTTCTCATTCGTTTATACTCAACTCAAGTGTACTGTGTAGTGTACACATTCCCTACTTCTTAATATTCTTCTCTTAACCCTCACTCAGCTCTTCATCTTCTCTAATAATTCTTTACTTATTTACTACTGTTCGCCTATATTTAATTTTTTTTTTCTACTTTCACTTTCTTAACAGTCTTCTTTTTTCCCCTCTTCATGCATGCAGCAGTTCTCTTCTATCAGCTTATAAGTTTTAATTAACATAACATCGCTTCTTTCCATCTTTTTCTCCTTGCTAACCGTCTCTTCATACATCCCTTGCTTGTTGCTACTACTAAGGAAAATATTTCTTTCTTTATCCTGTTGCTTGCTTAACTGACAGACATACTCACCTCTGCTGCTTCTTCATACTAACATTCTAGCTGCCTTGTTGATATACTTCCTCTTTCAGACTTTTCTCTTTAATCTTAATTTATTTTTCAGCTCATTTCCATCAGCTTTGTTGTTTTTAATACAAAAAGAAAGATACATTTAATCAGGTGTGTAAAGGTGAAAACAACTGGGTAAAAAAGATTATGGAATAATGAACGTATTTAATTTTAAATATCAGAAAATAATTTTCATGGTTTCTTGGTTAATCTCTCTCTCTCGCTTAATAAATCTCTTCATTTTTATTTTATCTTTTCTCTTTATCTCTGTATTCTTAGCTGTCATTTCTCTATCTTTTTCAGATCCAGCCTTCCTTGTCTTTTCATTCTGATATTTTTCAGTCTCTGTATTCTACCTCCTTTTTTCTATTCTCCCTTTTCTCATATCTAATTCAAGTCATATTTCCAGTCAATCGCTTCACATGTATTTTTATTTTGCATGCTTATTCTTTTTCTCTTTCTCATTCCTTATACATATCCACTATTTGCACACCTCTTCTTTTATTTATCCTGTCACATATAGATTTGATCCTATTTTTTCTGCCATACTGAATAATGGATATATGGATATAGAAGAGTAGAAATCTTACTTATTCACTATTTTCCCTTTTCATTGCTTACATGTTCTGCAATTATCTTTATTTAATTTCTTTTTTAAAGAGGATTACTTGCAACTACAGATTGATTATCTATGAAATGATCACATATGTGGAGAGAGAGTGAGACAGAATCAATATATTTAGAACCCACAAATATATTCACAATGAGTATGTTTGCAGCCTAATCACACCATATTGTATTAAATTGATAATGTTATTAAATGTAAGAAAAATTTAACATTTATAAAATTATAATAAGAAACAATTTGAAATATCTAAATGTATTAGTAAAATGCATGTAAATTTTAGGTTATTGTGGCAATAAAATATTTTTGTACATTTTGTAAAAAGAAATTTAATCTTGATGAATTTTTTCTACCTATGTAGAGTTATTTATTATCTTTGAATTTTACTTTTTCTGTACAAAGTTGTTATAAGTTTTGTCTGAAAAAATGTTTTCCATGAATTTTTATTCTCACTTTTAAATTATGATAACATCATACATAAGTTTGAATATCAAGTATGTTTAACAACTCAGGCAGAGAGTTCAACTGATCTGTCATTCAAGACTTGAGCGACCTACGATATTCAGTCACCCCCCCCCCACCCACACACACACACTGGGGCAGCATGTGACACAAGGTTGGTTATTTATTGTGGGTTCTCCGAGCCCGTGGGCTCAGCCCAAAAATATGCCCATTGAACCCGTATAAACGGGTTCAGGGCCAGTTTACCTCCCCGAACGAGACTCCGCCCCTCGGCGAGGCTCATTCGAGTTCCTCCCCGCCCAAAGGCAGAGAGTTCAACCGATCTGTCGTTCAAGAGTTGAGTGACTGACTCCTTGCCTACTCCTGAGGCGCAGTATTTATTAAGTATGGAATAGTCCATTATTATTATTATGGGTAAGATCCCATAACACTATATTAATCCATTAACTGAAATTTATTAAAGTAATTGTTATTATATATACTGACAAATTTATTTTAATTATGAATAACTACTTATAGAAAATTCCCTCTTGGTTTAAGACCTCTACAAGGGGAGATGGTGTGATGTTTTGAGGTGTAATTGTTATAAAATAAAATAAGACATATCTTGGCTGATTTACAGGCAAATACTCAAGAGCGAGAACCGGATGTGAACGGGACAAAGCCCCGTCACAAAATGACCATTAACTTTCTTTACAAATGTTCCTGACACACGTGTTCCGGTCGAAAAATAAAATAATATTTAAAGTGCTCTATTTTTCGTCCAATAAAAATGCTTCCCTCCTAATTATACTCGCTTCATTTCTCGAGCCTGTTAAGCCATAAAAATCGCTATAAAAGGGGTCACAGGGAAGTTCAACAAGCAGTCAACAGGTGGCCACAAAGGAGACCGGTCACATTCAGCAGCTGTCAGCAGGAGAGCACCAACCACCGTCAACATGTGTGAACTACTATGAGAGATCGACCAGATCCGAAAGCCGGCTTATGAACTTTACCACACCAAGGTAGCTGTCCCAAACCCACACGTTCCTGTTAAAATAAACCACGTAAATCTATTTCTACTGTGGTCGTATTTCTTTCTTGCAACCATACGCTTGTCTATAACAAATTATAGATTGTAAAGATGTGGGCCCATGTTGAGTTCCAGATATTAAAATGACTACTCAGACATGCATTGACTTTTGAAGGCAAATGTGGAACCAAAGTTCAGGAAGAAGCCAGACACTTTTAGAAAGAAGATTTTTATGCATGACAATGATCCATCACATTATGAAAAGAAAACTAATGAATGTTTAAATAAAATGGGCTTCAAAGATACTCATTGGATGAAGTAGTCTGTTTACATGACCTTAATCTGATTGAAAACTTGTAGAGCATTCTGAAAAAGATTTACATTGGCAAACAGAAAAATGAACTTTGGAATACTACTCAGGATGCTGTACAGTCTCATATAAAGAAATACAATAGCTCATAAAATCAAAATCTAAAATTAGTATAAGAAAATGAAGTATAAATTCATATTAATGCTATCTTTATAATTTTGTCATCATTGCATTAATGCTGTTTTCAATTTTTTGTTCAAAACATTTATCTTTGTAAACTTTTCACATATTTTGTAATTATAAGTTTTAATTATAGCATGTCTTTTTGAATTTCAGTAACCTAGCTAATAAACATGTAACTTGGAAAATACATAAAACTGTTGCCACATTGTAAAAGTGACACATAATATACTGCCATAATATGGGAGGTAATAGTTTGTACATTAATAGTAAAAATATTTCTGTAAATCCTTCATTAGTTTTCTAGAAATTGAAAAATTAAAGATGCCTAATTATGTGTAGAACCTGATTTTAATAATTAAGTTGTCATGTGGTATTCAAATTTTAAAAAATTACAAATAAATTGTTATAAAATGTTTTAATCAATTTGAACAAAGATCCAATGTATATAAAACTTAAGTTGAAATTCTAAAATTAAGTAAAACTTAAGTTTAAATCCTAAAATTAAGTTTTATGTAGTCTGTAGCAGACTCCATCTGTAATAATCAATAAAATATATGATTCTAAAGTCAGGCTAAATTAGAATCAATTTTCAATTTTAATATTTTAAAGTTTGCTATTTGTAACTGTGAAAATATATAGTGTACAATTTGGTTCAATGTATAGTGATAGGGCTCTGTGATACTCTAGCCAAACTGAGAGTGTGTAAGTGATTTTGGTTATGTTTTATATTTACTCTCCTCATTGTATGTAGCTAGCAAGAACAGTAATAAGTAACAAGTGTTAATAAACAATTAAATATAATAACTTATAAATTATATCCAGCAGCAAAATGTCAAAGTATAAAGTGTGTGTGTGTGTGTGTGTGTGAGAGAGAGAGAGAGAGAGTGTGTGAGATAAAAGATCTTATTTGTGAGTATTAGGTTGATATTTGAGAATTCTTATTTATATGTTTTTGTGAGATCCAAAAAGGATTATTTTAAAGTCTACATTCCTTATTTTTATTGGGAAAAAATATTATCTGGTGTCTGCTTATTGGTCAGATTTTATTTTTTATTATTGGTTTCCAAAATCTTTTTACTGTTTTGATCCTACCTATTTTATAAAAATGATTTTAGATCGAACTCCTAGAGGCTGAATTTAAGCATCTAACTTCACAGTGAATTTTTTCAGACAAGCAATATGGCTTTCATTTCTCCAGGTCAACTGCTCATGTACTGACAATAATTGTGAAGAGTCTATCAAACTCTAGATAAGAATGGTGAAGCCAAGGCTGTAGCTTTGGACAGGGTTTGGCATGCAGGTTTTCTCCACAAGCTGAAAAATTATGGTTTCTCTGGACAAATTTCCTATTGAATTATGAAATGAAAGTAATCCTGAACACCACTTTTCCAGTTCCTTTCATATTAATACAGGTGTCCCTCAGTGCTCCATCCTTGGTCCTAGTTTGTTTTTGATTTTCATTAATGACTTTTCCAATGGCATCAGCTCTTAACTTGGTATCTATGCTATGACACAATCATTTACTCCTGTCTCACTTGTAAGTCTGATTAGTTTGATAAGGTCAAAATAGCAACTGATATCCAAAACAACCTTCAGTCTGTAGTTAACTGGAGCAAAGGATGGATGCCTTGTCAATTTTAATGCCTCCAAAACTAATCTACTCTCTATTAATCATCTGAGAGAGCCCTCTCTGCCTTTCATCAGCATGGCTGATACTAACCTGATTTGTTGCACCTTCTTGGAATAATGTTCTCAGCTGACGTGAAGTGGAAAGACTATGTTGAATCTATTGCTAGATCAGTGCTAGGAAGTTTGGTTCACTGCGTCATGCTAGACAGGTCTTCTCTCCAGATTTTATCTTACATATGTATAAGTCTATCATTCGCTCGTGCTTTGAATACTGCTACCACATATGGTCTGGTGCTACTGGTATTTATCTAGAGCTCCTTCATAAAATCCAAAGAAGAATCAGCAATATTAGTGGCCCTGATCTGGCATCTCGGCTTCAGTCACTTTCCCACCACCATAACATTGCCTCCCTTTGTCTTTTCTATAAATACTTTCATGGAGATTGTTCAGATGAGGTGATAGTGGGAGTTTGTTTTTTGTAGACCATTTACGACCAGCACCTAGTGCCTGACATATTTTTACCACTATGTGAACTGTTTTTGATTGTACCACACTTATGTTAACTTCATTTATTTTTACTTTTTTTCTTACGTTCTTTATTGACTGATTTTTTGCCAAAAGTTTGATTTTTCTTTTTTTCACCCTCCCACCTATTCTTTTATTGTCAGGTTTTTGATTTTCTTTTATTTTAAAAGTTATTTTTTGAATATATTTTTACCATTTTAATTTTTATCCCCTGCCAGTCTTTATTCGTTTATCTATTATTTCTACATGTAACTTCTTTGTTTTCTTTTTGTCTAGATTTATTGGAAAGCAGGGGTCTTTGAAGGCAAAACATCAGCAAGCTGCCAGAAAATCTAACTCTTCTTTCTCAGCACTGTTTTCCCCGACTGTCAAACAATATAATATAGCTCCACCACCCATGATTAAATCATTAACCCCCACTCCTTCCAAAATGACCACCCTCAAGAAGGCTCCCATTCTTAAATCCTCAGCCAGCAAAAGTTTACTCCTGCCAATGCCCCTAATCCATTCTCTGCCATTACTCCCATCAGCTCACCCCAAAAGAAATCTGATAAACTCAAATGCCAAAGAAGTCCATCCACGGATTCAGATGAATCTTCATCAAAGAAAAAACCTGTCTACAATACTGGAGAAGATGTCTGCTGGGTATCACTGCATCAACAGGACAGGATAAAGCTGTGATACAATGCCAGAAAATCAAAGACTTAAAAACACTAATGAACCTAAAAAAATCAATGGTCTGGACGTGGAAAACCCATCAAATTTCCTGAATGCTAAAAAACTTTTGATGGTTGTTAGATCTGGTACATTGTCAACAAATTTGGCAAATAATAGAGGAGGCCAACGATGCTTTTGAATCTTTTTCTCCATTGGCCTTTTTTTAATGATACCTCAGTGCAAAAATTAAATCCATTTTGTTCAGGGAGGATCCCAGTTTTTGTTCACCCCTCCCAGTATAAAGCATTAAAATTAACCTTCTCCTGGTTCATTGGTGGCCTGTCACTTGATGGCACCATCAAGACTGAGATGGGCACAGAATCAATGGGACAGGTTGTCGATGTCCTCACCCCAGCCATGTTCATTGCAGAAGAGCAAACTAATCAGTTTGATGATGGCACTCTGGTTAGCTAGCGTGAATGCCCAGAGCCTGAGGTCAGAGACTCGCAAGGTGAAGCTCTCTCATGACCTTCAGCATCTCATGGTGAATATATGTTGTATGCAGGAGACCAGTTTTTCAACTTTTGATTATGAGTGCATTCTGTCTAGGGGGTTCACCCTCTATTCAGCATGTTTTAATGGTCACTCAAGAGGTGTCTGTTGGCTGGTGAGCAAGTCTTTGAAGGCTGCATGTGCTCTTGTCTTCACAGATCTGACAGGCAGGCTTTGCATGCTGGATGTTACCATAAAGGATAAGGCTCTTTGTCTCATTGAGTTTTATGCACCCATTGAACATTCTGAATGGTCTGATTTGTTTTAGTGGATTGAGCCTTTTTTGATGACATCCTGTTGGATTGTTTTAGCGAAGGATTGGAATATCATCCTTGACCCCAACATAGATTGTATAAGGTCAAATTCAGATACTAACAACTGGGACGTGAAACCATTTTGGGGCTTTATTGATAAGTGTGAGCTTATCAATAAGTACTGTAATGAACACCCTCAGGAGGTAGTATGGACTTGGACTAATAGGGGCGGCTCAGCTACAGAGGTACATTCTACCTACCTCAACTGAGTCTTAGTCAGGAGAGTTGATGTAGGAATCTTAGGATGTCCAAGTTTCCACTATATAGTTTATTCAGATCATAGGCTTGTCCGAGTCTGTGTAAACTTAGATAAGCCTAAGGTTAGGATGGTTGGTTACTGGAAATTGAACTCATCATTGTTTGCTGAGCAGGATCTCCAGAACCAGCTGCTACTAATACTACAGCAGGAAATAACAGGGGCTGTGGTTGGGAATGCCTTGTGGGACAAATTAAAATCTAAAATTAGAATGTTTGCTGCTGACTATAGTTGTCGGCTCAATCTAGATAGATTAGTGGCATAAATGACTTGTGAAAAAAACATCGATCGGGTGATTAAATCCTGTGATAGTGGGATGTAGCTTTAGCTAGGGCAGAGTTGGCCTCCTTGCTTATCAAGATCAAGCTCTGGTACTTAGGGCTAGGTTAAAAAGAATGTCCTCAGAGGCAACGAATATGGCTGCTGAATTGCATGCAGAGAAATCACATGCGAGATATCATGTGCAAGATATCATTGCCAGATAATCAGACCATGACTATAAATGTGGGCATATGTGAGGCTTTTTGTGAATACTTTCAGGATCTCTTCACCAGGGATCCCCATCTGAGCACTGTTCATTTCAACGCTTATTTAACCGAATTTCCCTGTCTTGAGGCAGCTGAAGAGGCTGGGTGCGAGGGTCCCATTACAGAGTCAGAATTTTGGGAAGGGCTGAAGCAGATTGACTGGGACAAATCTCTGGGATTAGATGGTGTACCCTATGAACTATCATTGAGGCAGTCACCAGTTTTTGTTCCTGTGCTGGCACTGATTTTTAAAAACTGGTTGAAGCAGGGATCTATACCTCAATGCTTCACCAGGGGTGTGATCAAGTTGCCACACAAAGACAAGAACAGTGGGAATGGGATAGGTAACTTTCGGTCTTTAACTATGTTAAACACAGAGTTAAAGATTTTAGCCAACCATTTGTAGGTTGTCCTCTCTAGTCTGATTGGCTCTGAACAGACTTGTGCTGTGAAGGGTAGGACAACCTTCATATGGAACGTTCGATCATTGAGCAAGTCAACAGTGAAGCCACGCTGATCAATTTAGATCAGTTCAAGGCATTCGATAGGGTTGACTCCCAATTTCTGGAGGCTGTTCTTTTCATGGCTAGCTTTGGGCCATAATTTTGCACCTGGATTCGACTTCTGTATGCGTCTCTTGGTGACTGGAGTATGATCAGATTCATCAAGGTTGTCCGCTTTCACTGTTGCTTGTGTTGGAACCCTTCCTTTGCAAGTTAAAGACGGATCTGGTCCTATGCGAAATTTTCCTACCTGGTGCTACCACCTTGGCTAAGTATTCTGCCTATACTGACGATGTTTCAATTCTTGTGTCAAGCAGAGCCAGGATTGATGAAGTCAGCAAAGAAATCAGAGGGTATGAGACGGTGACAGGGGCCAAGATCAACTGCGATAAGTCTGTTGGTTTGTGGTTGGGTGTGTGGAAAGGAGTTTCTCTCCTTGAACTTTATTCTCTGAACAATGGGCTGGTTAAGATATTCAGCGTCTGGTTCAATCCCGATATCCAGTTAGAAATGAATTGGTTGGAGGTACAAGAGAAGTTCAGGGTCTCAGTTTGTCTGTAGTTTTGGAGGAATCTTTTATTTAAGGGGAAGGTGGAAGTATGTGCCTTGCACATCTACCTAATTCTCCTTTACCAACTCTCTGTGCTTCCACTTCAATATACTACATTAATGTCATTAGTAAGGCTCTTGCTCTCTTTTTTGTGGGGAGGCAAGGCCTTTAAGGTACTTCAGGAGATCTGTTATCTCCACCCTTCTGAAGGTGGTCTGGGTTTGCCTAGTGTTGAGATTTGTCAACATGCACTTTGCATTGTGTTTCTAGGTTGAATGTGTCACAATTCAGATGAGAAGCACGCCTTCCTTCTAGAAGGCACCTGTAAGAACTTCCTATCCCTGAGAAGTGTGCACTCGTATGTGGAGGAGGCCCACCATTTACCCCGAAACGAGTGCTCCTATCGCAAATGTCGTATTGTCCTAAAACATCTCTTACAGGTGTCAGATGGTCTTTCCAATGTCCAGGCATTGTCTTATCATGTGTTAACCAGGAGGTCCATACATGATGATCTGATTGATGAGTTTGGTCTTACAAAGCAGGAAGCGCACTCAATACGACCATGGTTGCCTGGGTTGAAATGCCTCAATAATGATGAGGCATCACTCACCTGGCTGGTGATTTGCAGGGCCATTTGGGTCAGCAAAAGCTTTGTTCGGCAGAATTGGAGAAATCTCCAAATTGCATTTGCTGTGATGGGGAGGTGGAGATCCTGGGTCATGCTTTTGTTTATTGCAGGCTTGTAGTCCTATTGTGCAAGTTTATTGAAGGCACTATTTTTCTCAGCTGTGCAGAAAGTTCTGTCTGTAGCAATGTCATACCGTCATTAATGAAGGCTGAACACTATGTGTTCTTTTGCTTATTAGATGTTATGAGAGTCATGATTTGGACGATGCATCAGAAGGAATTCTATGAGTATGAGAAATTTGTTTCTTCCCAACTGATTTTGTACTTTGAGCATCAGCTTAAAATCAAGATTAGGACGGAAAAGTGGCAGCTCCCTTCATCAGAATTTGGCAAAAGGTTGGTGAATCTTCCATGTTTGTGTCAAGTGAAAGGGGTCGACTGTTCGGTTGTACTCTCTTCCTACGGACGGGAGGAACCGAAGGAGGCTACGCCGAAGGAGGCTACGCCGAAGGGTGGAGTCTCCTTCGGGGAGGTAAAACTGGCCCTGAACCCGTTTATACGGGTTCAATGGGCATATTTTTGGCTGAGCTCATGGGCTCAGAATGCTCACATTAAAAAGGCCTTGTGCCACATGACACCCTCGTGGGGGGGTGACTGAATATCGTCAAGTGAAAGGGGTTGACTTGGAAGGAGTGGCACTTTGAAACTGGTTAGGCATCAGGATATTGTTCTCTCTGTGTTGAACTTTGACTAACTCTGCCCAAATTTAGACTAGTTTAGGTTTCCGTTTGTCCTTAGTTCCTTCCTTCAAGTTAACTTAGCTAAAAAATGTATGCCCATTGGCCCCCTTTTATTTATGCTCCTTTTTTCCTTAGTTTAATTCTCCTTCCCTACTCCATTTTGGTGAGCAGAGGCATCAGTTCTTTGGTGGATGCAGGGCACCTTTTGTTTGGGGTGTGATCTTCGTATTTGTTGATGTGTTTGAATGAGTGCGTGTTTGAGCGAGTGCTTGGAATGAATGAATGTTTTATATTATTAAAGTCCTGCTTTCATTTCATCCAGTTAACTAATGTTTCTGCTACATTTAAGGATTGTATTACTAACATTATTTTGTTTGGTTTCTTTTAAATAGTTTTGTGTTCATATTGTAAATACACATTGGGGCTAGATTTTAAATTGTTGTTTTATTCCCCTCCCTCCACAGACAATGAATTGTACATATGGGGACTATTTAGGACTTCATGGAGATTCTGAAGTATTATGGTCACATTCTTACTTGAATGTGTTGTTTTAGTGTAAGGAATATTGTTGTATCTTTGGGTCAGTGTATGTGGCTAGCTAAGTTTAACGTTTAAGACAGAAGGAAACTGTCCTTTTCCCCATTCCCTATTTTTGGCCTTGTGCCACATTTTGTAAATATTACAAATAAATAATTCTCTTTGCTATGGTGCCTTGACTTTTTGACTTTTAAGTGCAGTACTATACTGGTGACAAGGTCTCATCAGTTTACAGTTGAACTGGCTAGATGTAACTATAAATTCTATGCTAACAGTTTCTTTTCTCACACTTCTCGTTTGTGGCTTCCGGCTCCATGCTTTCCAGCCAACTTTAATCTGCAAAAATTTAAATGCAATGTCAATTGCAATCTACTGTCCTGATTTTGCTTCTTTAGTTCTTGCTCCTTAGCTCCTGTTTCTAACTCTTCCATATCCAGTAACTCCCCTGTATCTCAGTGGCTGAACTGTCTTGCTTAGAATGAACTAAAAAAAAAATAATTTGTACACTTCATGTGCTACAGGCAACAAAAATAGTTTTATATATTGGATATGTGCAAAGTTATATGTATTAATATTTTTAAGTTTTAAATTTTATAATCTAAACTTTCATCAATCAACTTATTTTGTCTGAATCAGAAACATCACTTTAAAAGTTTCAGCCTGAAGAAGTTTATTTATAAAGATGTACAACTTTTCCTTTACTTAACAATTTTTTTTCCTAAATTCCTAATTTTTTTCAGGTTTTTCATATATTTTACAATAAAAAAAATTATGAGAAATTTTACTGAATACAAGTAATTGCATTAGCTGATGTTAATCATAATCAGGTAGGGGATCTACTTACTATTTTTTCATGAACAAGTAATAAAAATATTAAAACAAAGATTAGTAATTGTCTATAAAAATCATTTTTTAATAAAAAGTATCATAGAAATTGTAGTTCTTTCTTTCTTTCTTTATTGAACTTATTCAAAATTATAGCCAGGTACTAAACATACTAATTACATGCATCTAATTACATTAATATTTCTTTTTGACTTCCTTTTCATTCACTCTTTTTCTCTTCAGAACTCCCTGTAAACATTTGTTTCTAATATAATTATAAATAGCAATTAAAATTTTTATGCAGTATATGTTTTTGCATCAAATAAATATGCAAAATATATTCTATAAAATATTCAACTAATATGTGATTTTTTTACTCACACACATAAAATATCCATAGAACAATGATGACAAATTACAACATTGAGCAATCTTACATCAAAACCATTTGTATTATACACATAACTTTCAGTCTGTTACAACCATTTCCTTTTTGTTAGGAAGAATATCTATTTCTCATTTACAAAGATCCAGAGCAATAATATTACAAACCCTTTGAATTTTATTAAGAATCTCAAGATATATAGCAGGAGCATGAGACTAGATGTGGCTGCAATATTCAATGTATGGATGAATTATAAATCTGCAAGAGGGATTCTGGCATAAGACAGTGAACCAACTTTATGAGCAGCAGATCTAGCAACTAATTGAGTATAATCATTCCACTTCATGTCAGTGGAAAATATGAGACTGAGAAAATGCAATAAGTTGCTCTCCTGAAGGTTAGCATCAGTCATGCTGATGGAAGGTTGAAAAGCTTCTCTAAAATGACTAAAAGACAGCAGTTTCATTTTGGAGATTTACAAGCCATTTCTTGCCCCAGTTAATTGAGGGTCATTTTTTAGATCAGCTGCCAATTTTACTTTATTGGCCCTTACTTATTAAGATAGAACATTAATATTAAGACAGGTCTAAATAGTTGTGTCATCATTATAAATACATAGTTGGGAACTGATGACATCAGGAAAGTCATTGATGAAGATAAGAAACAAAGTAGGTTAAAGGATAGAGCCCTGGAGAAGCCATATTGTTTATCTAAAAGAAAGTCATGTGCAGTGAGATGCTTAACCAATTCAGAATTAATCAGTCTTTAGTACTTTGCCAAAATGAAGTAGAAGATTAATAGGATTATAAATCGATGGATCAGACAGTTCACCAGAGTTCTTAAAAACAAGAACTGCAGAGGAGGATTTCCAACAAGCTGAAAAGCAAGAAGTAGCAAATCATCTGCTATAGATCTTAGAGAAAACAGGAGCCAGTTCAGGAGCACATTTCTTTAGGACAATTACAGGAATATCATCACGTTTACATGCCTTGTAGGCATCTTTGGAGATAGTAGCAGAAAACATGCATATCTCTCAGTAGAGATTTGGTTCTAGGCAAAAGATCAGGCAAAGATATACCTAATGAGTCAAGAATTGAGTTTGAAGAGAATTTACAAATACCAAGAATTCTGCTGTATCATTAGTAGGTAACAGCACTTCAAACAGATTGAAGAGAAGAGGGATTGGGGATTTACCTTTGTTTAACACACACTCTTACAGAGCTGACTGTAATCATGAGAGCCAAACTTGATAGGCTATATGGTATTTTATTTCATCAGCAAACAGCAATTTAACTTCATTGAAGACATGCTTGCAATTATTATGGGTGGACATAAAGAGGCAACTGTTATGATTCAAACTGTCATGTTGGTATAGCTGAAAGAAGTTATTCCTGTGGGCTATAGTGGCTGAACAGGCAGGAGTGAATGAAGAAGAAGAATGCACTTTCACTTTATATTTCTGTGATGACAAAATCGGCTTTCACCCAAGAAGAAACATTTTTTCTTTTCAATATAGATATTATTTTCTATCATTTTTTAAATTCTGTAATAATGCTGACATAAACAGCATAATATTCAGGCTTTTTTCTGTCACTTTTGTTTTTTGTTTATTAACTTTAATTCCATATAAAACAAAAATGTAATTATTTCAAATTTTTTTAATATACTGCATGTAATAGCTGAATTATTTTTATTATTTTTAGTAAAATAAGACTAAAGACATATACTTAAAAAAGAATATACATTTTGAAATTGCAATTAAACTGGAGATGCACATCATAATAGTAGAGAAATCAAATTGGAACCAGGATTGCAATATGCAATATGCTCAGAATGATATCAAAAGAGCAATACAAATGCAGGATGTGTAACTGTGTTTTATAGTGTAATAAAAATAAAGAAGGCCTTAACTAAAGGCTTTATTGCCAAAAAATAAAAAAATAAAAACTGCTATATATAAAACTCAGGATAGGAATAGTCCACTCCAGACTGCAGTGGTAGGGATGAATGGACTATGCCCATTATTTACAACACAGTCAACAAAAGGAAATATCACATTCTCCTCCTCCTTAAATTACTGCTATTGTTACAAGTTGGAGAGGATATGGCTGCTGCCAAGTTATCTACATGCCCACTGAAAGGATTATGAAGCAAGAAGTAAAATATAACAGCCAGATTGGTCAAGGCCCGGATTAACCATGACTATGCATCCCATTGATTTGCTTCAGGATGGGTGTGATAAGTCAGCTACTGCAAAACCATATCAGGTTATCAATGGAAAAATTTACAATAGGAACCTGGAATGTCTGCACCCTATACAACCCCGGAAGAACCCAAGAGCTTATCCATGACCTGAAGCATTATCCCTGGGACATCATTGGGAAGTCAGATGGATTGGTTTTGATGAAACAACTATGCATTATGGACATGAAATATGGTTTTCTGGATATGAGAAGAAGCACTAACATGGAGTGGCATTTATTGTAAGGAAAAAAATTACACACAGTGTCATCAGCTTTAATCCTATTTCCAGCAGACTTATTTCCAACCAGGTATCAGCCAGACAGTACAACATAACCATCATCCAGGCCTATGCTCCATGATTAGAGCACAATGACAAGGAAGTTCAGGAATTCTATCAATTATTAGAATTTACCCTGAGAAAACTTTCCTAGAAAGACATCACCATCATACAAAGTGATTGGAATGTCAAAGTAGGACTGGATATGTACACAAACTGGACAGGAAAAGTCGAAAGATTTGGCATTGGGGAGATGAATGACAGAGGTCTCAGACTACTCAAATTTGCCAGAAGTCATCATTTCACCCTGGTCAACACTCTGCAACCCCATAAGCTGTCTTGAACCGCAACCTGGCACTAACCTAATGAGAAGATCCATAACCAGATTGATTTTATTTTAGTTCCACAATGCTATAAATCCAGCATTAACAAAGCAAATGCAAAAAAATTTCCTGGTGCAGACATTGGCAATGATCCTGATTTGTGATGACAACTTCTAAATTAAGGCTGAAAACTAAGCACTGTTCAAAGGATTCCTACATCTTCTTTGACCTTGAGAAACTAAAAGACATTGAAGTCATTCAACTGTTCCAGACCAAAGTTAGCAACAAGTTTGCATCCCTGAACCAACTTAACAGTGATGTAGACATTTTTTTAGATCACATTAAAGAAGTATTACTCACAACAGCTGAGGAAGTTTGGGATAAATGGTGAAAGAAAATTCAACCATAGGTCACAAATGAAATCTTGGATTTGTGTGGCAAGATGAGAGAACTGAGGAGAAAGAAGCCATTAAGTGCCAAGGTCTATACCCAATATCAGGAAGTACACAGTAACATGAGGAGAAAATGCAGGCAACTAAAAAGAAGTGGATACAAAATAAGTGCAAAGTCATTGAGAAGGATATGCTTACAAACATATAACAAACATACCCTCAAATTCCTCACTAAGACCAGCCAACCGAGAGCAACGGCCATAGATGAGAATGGTAAGTTGCTGATGGACAGTGAGGAGGTCCTCCATAGATGGACTCAATACTGTAATGGTTTATACAATTACCAGACATCTCCATATTGCAAACTGACCAGCACTCCACAGAAGAAGATGAGACCAGTTTGTCAATACTGAAAGAAGAGGTTGAGTTGGCAGTAAGATTGAAACCTGGCAAGTCACCTGGAGTGGATGATATTCCCTCGGAGCTGATAAAACATGGATGTAAAGAAACCATCAAAGCCATAACAGCATCATGCCAGAAAAATTGGGAACAAAAAAGTGGCCTAACAAGTGAACTCGATCATTGGTAATAACCCTGCCAAAGAAAGGAAGCCTCAGGCAGTGTCAAAATTATAGGACAATAATCCTGACAACTCATCCTAGTAAATTCCTGCTCCATATCATTTTGAATAGTTTGAAATCTAAGACTGAAGCACCAGGCCCTATATAAAGATACCACCAGTGCAGTTCTTCTGGGAAAAGAAATGGGAGGATTCTTCCGGACAACTGTCGGCGTGAGACAGGGATGTGTACTTTCACCCACATTATTCAACCTATTTCTAGAGAGAATCATGCAAGAAACTCTGAGCGACCATGATCCTTCAATCTCTATCAGTGGTAGACTCATCTGTTACCTACATTTTGCAGATGACATTGACCTCATAGCAGGTAGTAACACTGAGCTCTAGGACTTGACAACAAACTTGTTAAAAGAGCAGGAGCATATGGAATGGAGGTCACCTCCGAGAAATCTAAAGTAATGGTAAATAGCGCTAACAGTAACACCTGTGTTAACATACCATGAACAGGAACTAACTGGAGTAAGTGTCCAGTTTTAAATACTTGGGAGAAATCTTGTCTAAAAATGGTACCTGCAAGTTGGAAATCTACACATGGATTGCTGCAGCTATGGCAATGATGGCTAAATTTGGCAAGAATATGGAGCAAAATCAGCTTTCAAAGTAGAGACTGTACAAATTACTGGTAGTCTCCATTCTCTTATATGGATGTAAAACATGGACACTGTTGGCAGAAACAGAGAGAAGGATCCAAGTGCATGAGGACAAATGCATGAGAAAACTCCTTGGCATCTTCTATTAGGAACATAAAACCAATGAGTTTGTCGGGAAAAGGATTGAAAGTTTTGTGGGCCACCAGGAACCTCTTTTTGCCAATGTCAAACACAGAAAAATGGTATGGCTTCAACATGTTACAAGGCATGACAGCCTGTGCAAGACCATCATGCAAGGCACTGCTGAAAGTGAATGTAGCAGATGACGCCAACACAAAAACTGGTTGGACAATGTCAAACAATGGACAAATATGTCTATACCAGAATTACTGATGACTGCTGTTGATAGACAACTGTGGAGGAGATTTTATTTGTTTTGTTACTCTGGGTAGTCTTATCCATTTTGGTCAGGGTAGTAGTTTCTTTGGGCAGGACCAAGTAGTTATTCCCATTGGGTATCTCCCAGAATTCCCTATCAGCAGGGGTCTCAACTGGGCATAAATGTTTATTAGCTACTGTTGTTTCTTTGCCATTTTTGTAGCAAATGTAGTAGTAGTGTAGATAAATTTTATTTAATCTCTACTTCTTTGATTAACGTTCATTTTAGGAGAACAGGTCTCTGGTAGAGAAACAGCTGGGGTAACTAAACAGCCTCTTATGCCATGTATTAGTCACTATGCAGAGTAACAAGCAAATTGAATGTAAAGTGTCGGGCAAGACTGTTTGCCAATGTTGTGCAGATAGACCATGTAATTGTTCTCCATATAATGCAATTATATCTTTCTACCTGGCCATTACCTTCAGGATTGTAACTCATAGTCCTACTACAAGCAACTGCTTTCCCAATCAGAAAAGTTTGCAATTCTCTGCTCATGAAGAATGGACCCCTGTCTGAATGTATACAGGAAGGCATACCAAAAATGGAGAACAGCTAAGATAACGAATTAAAAAATATTTCAGAGTTATACTATCATGCATTCCTTAAAGTCTTGTCCAAAAACCAGATTGGAACATAATTGTGGCAAATCTGCTAGATGTACTCCTTGATAATCCCTGCCAACTTTTAGGTCTACCACACAAAACCCTGACATCTGAAGAGAGTGAGAGGTTGACATCATAAAAACAGCCCTCGATGAATAATGGATATCCAGAACATGGCACTTAACCAAGTCCAGATGGATAAAGCTCTCAGAGCTGCCACTAGTTCTACTCTCTTGATAAGTACCTTTACTACTGCTTTCTTCAGAGAACCAGTAGTAGTCACTGAAGTCACTGCAGCTAGTGTTGTCTGATCATTTAAATCCACAGAGGTCCTAGAAGCTGCTGATAATTTAGCACAGCAGACTTTAGCAAAGTGCCCCTCCTTCTGACATCAATAACATATGGCTCCAAGTACTAGACATTTCAGATGAGGGTGCTGTGAAAAAACAACAAATGTAGCACTTGGTATTTGATGCAGCTGTCAATAAGAACAGGTAACCATAAGATTTTCATTATCCTTATAGTGAAGAAAACGGCGACTTACCTCGTCAAACCAAGCGACAGCGTGTCGCATGTATTCTATGACAGAATAAGTGGCGAAAAAGAAAATTACTTACCAAACAAAAGGGCACGTATTTCGCATAACATGCTGAAAATGGAATATTTGAATTTTTTAAAAAAAAAAGTCCGTTGCTATAAAAGTATTTTGATATGTAAATTACTGAACATCCTCTCTCAGCTGTCTGAATGAAAAAAATAGGTTCCGCCGATAAAAGCAGTTAGTGTTCTCGATTCGAGAGTGGAAAATTCGGGCATTTTTGGCTATGGCGTTTGTTAGCAAGTGAGTTATTTTTCTCAACAAAATAAGAAAATAAAAACTGCTATATATTACTAAAACTCAAGATAGGAATAGTCCACTCCAGACTGCAGTGGCAGAGATGCCCATTATTTACAACAGTCAACAAAAGGAAATATCATCACATATATATTATGTTAAAATTGTTTGATAAATTATATCACAAAAAACTTTGGAACTACTAAGTAACCATGATAATATTTGGGAAAAGGATATTAGAATAATCCAGAACTTATACTGGGAGGAAACTGTTTGCAAATGGAAAGAAAATGAATTGAGTAAATATGTAAAAATAGAAAGGGGTGTAAAACAAAGATTTGATTTCTCATTGGAATTATTCAACCTATACAATGATGTGATTCTGAGAAAATTAGAAGTTTTGCAAGGATTCAATATTGGCAGCCACAATCTTAACAACATAAGATATGCAGATGGCAAAGTATTGATAGCAGACACAGAAAGGAAACTACAAGAACTCCTACAGAAGATAGTGAAGGAAAGTGTGAAGAAAGAAAACAGAATGTATGGTTGTCAGCAAAAGGAATAATCTAACATGCAAATTACAAATTGGAGATACCAAAATCAAACAATACAATTTAAATATCTGAGAAAGTGCAACACTGTAATCCAAAAGTGCATTGAGATAGCAAAAGATGTCTTCTAAAAGCTAAGCAAAATATTAAGAAACAGAAAAAATTCCTTAGAAACAAAGAGTAGTGAACTGTTATATAATATCAGTTCTCTTATATGGCAGTAAATGTTGGGTAATCTCCTCACAGATGAAGAAGTGATTTGAAGCAACAGAAAACAGAAGGATGCTGAGAATACTTTGAACTAAACATATGAGCAACTACAAAGTTTTAGAGAAAATGTAAATAAAAAGGACACTTATACTTAACATCAGGAAGAGATAGCTGAAATTTTGGGGGCACATAATGAGGAAAGAAGGCTTGTAAAATTTGACACTCACAGGACAGACTGAAGGCAAGAGGGATAGAAGAAAACCATGCATAACCTACCTTGCGAATTTTAGTAAATGGATGGCAGGTTTAGGAGAGTTTGTGGATGTTAACAAGGTTGTAGTTTTTGTGTGTATTTATTAGGTGAAGGTGTGTGTTCAATATATAAATAAAGAAGATTGAAGAATGTTATATACCATGCCTATGAACACTAATGAGTATGTCCCAATCCTCATAAATTTTGTTGGACTATTGTAAAGCAGGTAATATGTTGTCTAAGTAGTCCACAACTAGCAGTGATTTACATACTTCACACTGCTGATGAGTATTATATTTTGTTGATGTTATAAAGATTACCATTTCATTTCCAACCTCTTTTCATTATTCCTCATTCAGTAACCCTTTCTAGGTTACAACAAAGAAACATAAAAAAAGTTTGAGTTTCTCTTATGGACATTTATTTTCTTATGTTGACTCTATTGAAACAAAGTTTACTTTGTTTCAATTTTCCTTTGTCATTTGGAAATAATTTATGGGAACAACAGATAAAGATGATCTAGTTCAAGTCAACCTCATGCTGAGTTGGGACAGCTGAGTTGGGACAGCTGAATCTCTGCTTCATGAGTAGGGCTTCTGAAAACACATCAGAATGAGATCTTGTTGGAAAGTGAAAAGAGCTCAGTCATCAGTGGACCAGGGAAAAACTAACATTTCCCACTGCTATTGTTGTGTGATTCACATCTTGAAGCCAAGAGAAGAAAGAGAAAGATTCTGTCCTTTCTGAAAGTGGGGTCATAAAATTGCACATGGGAACAGAAATCCTTTCTTTTTCTTTATAACTTGCATCATGGGAAAATGAATTTATTTTTGTTTTTTTTAATCAAAATTTATTAAGAGTTACAAATGACAAGAAATTGTAGAGAGCCATGATTGTCTACATCCTGAAGGGACATGGCATATAGAAGAAAAATGTGTTATAAAATAAAATAAGACATATCTCAGCTGATTTACAGGCAACTAATGAATGCCACGACCAACAGCGCCACCGGTGTCTCCCCGCACTATGCCACTATTACCAATAAGAAGAACATGAGGACAACTTCCCACACGCTTCAGAGACTTTAATTAATCACCCAAATATACACGAATAACGCTCACTGTAAATCAGACCATGACCTGGGGGAGCCTTGTTATAAAATAAAATAAGACATATCTCGGCTGATTTACAGGCAAATAAACTAACATACTCAAGAGCGAGAGCCTGATGTGAACAGGACAAGGCCCCGTCACAAAATGACCATTATCTTCGTTTATGCATATTCCCGATGCACGAGTTCCGGTCGAAAAATAAAATAATATTTTAAAGTGTTTCTATTTTTCGACCAATAAAAATACTTCCCTCCTAATTATACTCGCGTCGTTTCTTGAGCCTGTTAAGCCATAAAAAAACGTCATAAAAGGGGTCACACGGAAGTACAACGGCAGTCAACAGGAGGCCAGGGAAGAGACCTGTCACGGTCAGGTTGAGCAGTCAGCAGGTGGAGCGCCAGCGACAACCAGTGTGAACTACTATGAGAGATCATACCAAATTCGAAGCCAGCTTATGAACTTTACCACAAGGTAGCTGTCCCAAACCCACACATTCCTGTTGAAATAAATCACGTAAATCTATTTCTGCTGTTGTCGTATTTCTTTCTTGCAACCATATGCTTGTCTATAACAAATGTATGTTCTCAAAAATGCAGCCCTTACTCAAAATTATCTGCCCTTGATCCAAGTTACTTGCCCTGTCAATAATATTGACAAATCATCATTATCAGAACAGTAAATCAATATAAAGTTAAAAGCATGTAAAACCTCTCTTGTAACAGTACTTTTTCACTTTTTAATATTTCATCATACTTGCTTTTGCATAATTCATTTTGGGTAAGGATGTATTCTCAACATTGTTTCAGAAAACAGTCATTGTTGACAAGTGACAGCACTTATATTCCTCTTTTCTCTCATTCTAAACAATTGATAGAAAATTAATAACTTTATACAGACTGTTAGTATTACATAACTAGTAACTTCATCCTACTCCTGTTACTGTTAGTACTACATAACTAGTAGCTTCATCCTATTCATATCTACCCCTAACCTTGGTTGCTTAAACTTCTTCATGTCTGTAACTTCTCCCATAATCCATGTTAAATACAACAAATAACAGCCCCTGTGGAATTTTAAATTTAAGAGATGTGCATGTTTCGCTTCTTAGTATTAATGTCCATGAGTAGATTTAACAGAATCTTCACAGATGGTGAATTTTTATAAACATGATAACATAGCCTGATACAAAAAGGAAGAATATCATTTCCTGATATATCAAATTGTGTGTTTTCATATTTGAATTCAGTTTATTCTGTTGTGCATTTATTTAAAAAATACATATTAAGCAAACAGTCCCACTTTTATATTTTTCAAAGTTGAAGTGTCGACTTTCCAATTTTTCCTTCTGACAATTAATTTCCACCATCCTGGCATTCTGGTAATATATATTAACTCATAGTCAAATGGCATATAAAATACTCTTGAAATAGTTGTGTTTATAAAGTAGGTGTTTAAATATAAACTTGTATGGAGAAGATCATATTTAACTTGACCTTTTAAACTTTTTCTGTGATTTATTTAGTTTTTACAATAGCAATTGTTCACAGCCTCTCGAAATGAAGCAAGTTTGATCAGTTCTGAATGAGTGTATTCAATTTATTTGTAAATCAATTTTTATTAAAAGATATTAAACATGATGTACAGAATAAACATTAAAGATGTTTTCAGAGTTTTTTTTTATCATTGCATTATCTTTAGTTGAAGTGTAATGTTTTAGGCAGTTTCAGATAAGTAGAAGAACAGACTGTATTTATTTGATTTTTAAACAAAAATCAAATAAATGTTTAGTAGATTTAGAAACACATGTGTTTAGTAGATTTTAGAAACACAAGCTTTTATTAATAAATGCAAAAAGAACATTAAATTCAAAACATAATCTGTCATTTTTTAGCATGAAAATTTATGTTTTATATATTTATATGTTATTAGTAGCTGTTATTTTTTTTTTTTGCAGGGCACCTGCATTGAGATAAACTACAAGTTTCACTCCCAACTTCACTCCTAGAGAAAAGAACATATCTTGGTTTTATTTTTAGCTACGATTAAAATCAAATCTTCCTTTCTCATATATCTGTGGATGTGTGAAATTTAAGGACTAGAAATTTTTAAGTTACCTGCTTTCATTAAATAACCAAATTGTCAGCTGTTAGAAATCAAATTTCCCTCTCATGTATATTTGTGTAAATATGTATGAGGAGATGCTGAAAAATTCTTGGCCTGACCAAAAATCCCTTACCTAGATAAATTCTGGTGTTTTATCAAATTTGGTGAAGTGAGTTGAACTGAGTACATTTCCACACCTCCTGGTATATTATCAAGATAAGATGACATAGATAAAAATTTCAGATTTGATAATGAATTATGTCAAAGCTTCCATGATTTCAAAATTTGTTATACTAAATAAATGTGATGGCTTCATTACATAGATTAAATATTAAAATAATATTCAGTAGTTTAATTCACCAAAGATTTTTAAACATTTAACTTCTATATACATTATTTGTATTTGAACTATTGTCCAAATCTTTGTTGTTGTTATCATAATGTTTCAGCCATTGTGTTCTCTGGCCTTCATCAGATTTATATTGATCTGGGTTACCCAGATCAATATACATCTGAGATATATTAACTATGACAAATTCCTGTTTAAAAATCACTATGACAACGGAACGCAGATTTAAGAAATTTTTTTAGCATAGCTACACAAACTTATGTGTGTCTTTCAGTTTATCACAGTTACAATAGCATGTTTGTGCAATTTAACCCATAAAATGATCTTAAAAAAGGTCAAAAGTACATGGGTTAAAAAAAGCTACACTGCCTAATTAGACAACTTGAAAGGATCAGTATGAAAATAAGTAAGCATATGTATTCATGTTAAAACCACTCTTTTGTAAGTAGCATTAAGTTAATGTTTTTGTTCTATTTTTGTTTGAATAATTTTGACCATCACAGTTACTATGAAGAACTAAATGTTGTCAATATGGTAGACAAGATTTTGTTGGCTATAACCTGACATTTTAAATTCAAATATATGTATATTATATAAGTTACATCATGTATAAAACATTTCCACAGAGCATTTTGGAACCAGTTTTTGCTAGTGCTGTCAAACTTTGTGAAACTGTCCTATACATTTCAAATTTAAATATATATGTATTGGGTATCATTGTTATGTATTTGGCAAATTTCAATTGTTTCTTTATGATTCTGGTTATAAATGTATTTTTTGTTTCCATCCTCTGTAGAACTTCCTTGTTACTTGCATGTTCCATACATGGTATTTTCAATATCCTTCTGTAGAACCACATCTCTGTTACCTCAAGTACCTTCTTCATCTGAGGAAATTGTCCAGTATTCACAGTGGGTGGGCTGAAATGTTCATAAGCTGGGTATAAAGGAGTGATAGTAGAGCCGTGAAATCTTGCATACATTAATTTTAACTCTTCTTATTAATAACTGCATTGTTTCCTTCCAGATAAACTGACATCTGGCTGTTCAAAGAAGACTTAAAAAATAACTTGTAGTGACTTCTCTTGAAAATGGAAAAAAATTGGCATGATAGTGTTATCTATCTATGAGTACCTGCAGAAAAAAGGTTTAACCCCCAAAGAAATTCATGCTGACATGGCTGCTACATTAAGGGGATAACTCTCCAGGTTTATCAACTATGCAAAAGTGGTGGACAATTGAATTTAGGAGGGAGATTCTTGAAGATGACCTGCAACTGACACCACTGCGGAAAACATTGATCATGTTCGCCTCATGGCGATAATAGGCAATTGACTATAAATCAAATAGCCAATGCTATTAGTCATATCCCACGAGAGTATTAAGATTATTCTGCACAATGAAATTGGCCTGATGAAGATTTCTGCTCAGTAGGTACCACATCTTCTGACATCTGATCAAAATGTACCATGCTGATCACATCATGGGAACATCTGACCTTGTTTAAGGCAGATCTAGATGATTTCCTTGAATGTTTCCTTACCCAGGATGAGTGTTGGGTTCATCACTTTGAGTCAGAGACAATCCATGCAGTTGAAACACCCCACCTCACCTGTTCTAAAGAAGTCATTTCATCTGCATGGAAGGTGAGGGCCTCAGTTTTTTAGAATGCAAAATGCATTGTGTTTATTGACTATCATCAATGGACAGTACTATGCCAACCTGAAGAAGAAGTTATGAAAGGCTATCAAACTAAATGCCCAGGAAAACTGATGAAAGGGGTCTTGTTTCATCAGGACAATACTCCAGCAGACAAGTCCTTCGTTTCACTGGCTGCTGTGTGTGACTGTCACTTTGAACTATTTGTATGATTTAGTCCCATTTGACTATCATCTGTTTCCCAACATGAAAAAACACTTGACAGGGAATCAGTATCAGTGATGATGATGTCATATCTGTTGGATGAAAGCTTCTTTACCAATGGGATCCAAACACTGCAATACCGATGATAAAAGTGTGTGAACTGTAAAAATAGACCACATTTAGTCAGATTTTATGAGAGTATCTTGGTTGGCCTACAATGTTTTCAGCCAACCCTCATATATAACAGTTTAACACTCTTTTCTTTTTTCTAGTAAAATCTTTCTGTATCTTTCATGTTTCTCTATCTCTGCATGCATTTTGAATATATATTTAACTATTGGAATGCACCTTCAGATTTTTGTGCCATCATCTGATATCACACTTTCAAAATAGTATTTGCTTGTTCCTCTTGCTAACAATCATACATTCTGTGTTCTCATAATTAATAGTTCTTATTTCTTGCTTTCCTTTACTAACTTGTCTAGAAGTTCCTGCTGTTTTCTTTCTGCAATTGCCATCAACACAGTGTCATCTGTGTATTTTAAAATTGTGATCCACCAATAATAAATCCTGGTAGGACTTCTAGTTCTCTTAGGATTGCCTCACTGTAAAGATTAAATAGATCCAGTTGAAAGACACACCATTGTCTTACACCCCTTTTTGTTTTTGTGTACTTTCTCAATTCATTTCCTATCCATATGAAGGTAGTTTGTTCCCAGTAAATGTTCTGTATTATTCTAATTTCTTTCCCAAATAAATCAAGTTTTCCTGGCAGTTAAAATAGATCTTTGTGTCAAATGCTTTATCAAATGCTTTTGGGCAGTAAAATGAAACATAGGTTTACAACTTTCTGCATTTTCATTGCTCATTCTGACCATAAAAATCATATTTATTTTTCTAGTGTCTTTAATGAAGCTATATTGTTCTATTTCCAGACTAATTCTGCTATTTATTAGAGACAACAGTGTCTGGAGTTTGCATTCATTTGCACCTGGCTTTTTAGACAGCACTATAGAAATGAATTTCCTAACATATATCACCATTGTTGTATATTTAATTTATTATTTCCATAATCCTTTCAATCCCAAATGTGTCTAAGGCTGATATCATCTCTATTACAATCCCTTCTGGTCCTGCTGCTTTGTTCTTGATAATCTTGGCAAGTATAGATCTTATTCCAGACTTCAAATATTTCAAGATTCCATCTTTCAACATTCATTTCATCCTTAAAGTATTCTTTCTTTCTCTATTTTGAGCATTTGCTTTTGAGATTTTATGTATACTGTCAAGGAACATGTTTTTTGTCCTGTTATTTCTTTTAATCCTTTATGCATAGCTGATGTTTGGTCTGTTTCTCTATCTCTGCATGCATTTTGTTGAGCCACTCCTCTTTTGCTTGCTTGCATGTGTTCCTAATGTTTGTGTGATAATAATGAATCTCTCCCATCCTACCCATTTCACTACTAACCACCCTTTATGAAAGGTTGTTTAATCATTAACAATTCAGTTTTACTGAATAAAGCTTCTTAAGTTTATATTCAGCATTGTTTATTCATTACAATTTATTCAGCAAAACTCATTAGTCTGACATAATGATGGAATGCTGGCTCTTCTCAGAGAAACTAATAAACAAAATGATCTCAAGACATCTGTTTACTACTAGCCTCCCAAATCTATTGATAATTTCCTCAAGGAACTTGACATACTTAGCAAAAACTGAACCTTTACAACTGTCTCAGCTGAACAGTATTGGGTGGAATTGGTTAGAGAAGCTTTTGTTAATGGACTGCTATCAGCACCTATTGGAACAAGAAAGTATCACCCTCCAGCAGACATACATATTAGCTAAAGCATCTGAGGTAGCCTAACAAAATGCAGCATTCACTACCTTGAACAAAGTTAAATTGATTGTCTATATTGTTGGTAAGAATTATATGAAGTTGGACCCGGAATGTTTAAGACCCCCTCTTAAAACTTCCCTTGATAAGTTATCTTCACTAAGATGAGCGCTGGGAATGTTTGTACACTATGCACATTGGATTCTGTCATTTTCAGATAAAGTCCAACCTCTCATAAAGATTTCTACTTTTCCTGTTCCCCCTACTCCCCCTCAAGCCATTAGAGCATTTGAGGAATTGAAAGAATACATAAAAAATGCTGCTGTTGCTACTATCAGCCCTTCTGTGCCTCCAGTGGTGGTAACAGATGTGTCTGACTGTGCCATTGCTGCCTCACTAAGACAAGCAGAATAATCTGTAGTGTTCACAATTGGAACAGTGACATTCAGCAATAGAAAAAGAAGCCTATGCCATTGTAGAATCTCTAAGAAAATGGTGGCATTACCTAATAGATCAAAAGTCAGTGGCATTTATGTTCAACAATAACATAACAAGTAAAGTGAAAAATGAGAAAATAGGCCAGTGGCAGATGGAACTCACCTGTTTCTTGTTTGATGTCACATACCTCCCCAAGAAATAAAATGCTGTAGTTGATACACTTTCAGAAATGTGCAGCATGATAACCAGCAAAGAAGATGTCCTTAAACTACATAAAGATCTATGCCACTCAGGTGTAACAAGAATGCTATATATATTCTCGAATTAGAAACTTACCTTTTCTTTGGAAGATGTAAAAGAAACTATAAGGAACTGCTGAATATGTGCTGAAACTAAAATTTTATAGACCTAACATGGGAATGATAGTAAAAGCCATGCAACTGTTTGAGAGGCTGGATTTCAAGGGGCCACTCCCATCTAAAATTAAAAACAAATATCTGTTAACAATAATAGATGAATATTCATGCTTCCCATTCAGAATTCCCTGTCCTGATGTAACTGCAAAAACAGTAATCCAAGCTCTCTCTTCTCTTTTCTCAGTCCTTGGGTTACCTCTCTATATTCACTCAGACCAAGGGAATACCTTTATGTCTGATCAGGTCAGATAGTTCCTATGTGAATAAGGAATAACTACTAGTAGAACTACCCCACATAACCTGCAGGTTAATGGTCAATGTGAGAAATATAATGATATAATTCGGGAAACTATACAATTAGCAGCAGACAACTACGGGTACTCCATTGACTGTTGGGAAAGCCTAATACCAACTGCCTTACACACCCTCAGATCACTAATATGCATAGCAACAAATGCTACACCACATGAAAGATTTTTTTTGTTCCTGAGAAGAATTCTTACAGGTACTTCACTGCCATCATAGTTGTCACAACTAGATACAGTGCTATTAAAATGTCATGTATGCCAGAATAAACAAGAACCACTAATAGATAGAGCAGAACTGATAGAAGCTAATCCTCAGTATGCCTTAATATATTACTCTAACAGAAGGAAAGATATGGTCTCCCTAAGAGACCTCACCCCGGCAGAAGTGGGATGTGAACCAGAAACTTCCCAAGAGCCCAGAATGCCAGCCCCTGACTACTTACAATTTCCTCATGGTATGAATTGAGCACAGATGAGTAATCAATGCTACAAAAACAGGTACATCCTACTACTGATAATACCAACATTGAGGGTAAACTAAACTACCAGTGGAGATGGCTAAAACATAACAAAGTGAGACCCTCTGATATTGAATCTCAAGAAAACATCAGCTCTGAGACCTCCTCCGAACTAGAGAAGAAAGCCTAGAAGATCCTGACCAACCACTATGAAGACAAAAAAGGATCCAAAAGATGCCCAGGCATCTACAGGATTATCACATTCTCCCCCAGTTATTGTTTTACTTGTACAAGTAAAACAATAACTGGGGGAGGATGTGATAATAATAAATCTATCTCATCCTACCCATTTCAATACTAACCACTATGTATAAAAGGCCATTTAATTACTAACAATTCAGTTTTACTGAATAAAGCTTCGTTTATACTTGGCATTGTTTATTCATTACTGTTTGTATTTAATACTTTTTATTTTCTTATCATTCCTTGGTACTGTTTGCTGTCACTTTTTTACCTCAAGAATTTCATTTATTCACTTTTTTGTGGATAATCTCATTCATCATTGTCACTAGAGTTTCCCTTAGAGTGTTCCACTTTGTATTTCTGGCCTGTTCTGTTATATTTGCTCTGAATGGACACTTAATGAATGCCTGTAACTCATCTTCTAAGTATAGGCTCAATGCATACTGATGATATACATGTGCACACAATGATTTCTCAGTTAAGAAGAACCTTTTCCTATCACTAAGATGCCTTTCTGTGTATATCAAAGATTTTATCTTTATAGCAGACAAAATTTTTTTCTTTTCTAATGTTTGTCATTGAAAGCTAAGTCACAGATATCTGACATCAAACATTGGACAGAATCCAAGAGAAGACAACCTGATGCTTTATGCTCTTAGTACAATATGTATAACTCTAAGTTTCTTATCAGATGTTAAGCAGAAGAATCATTTCACACTAACATTGCACATATAAAATCACTTGATTGGAACAACTTTTCTCTTTGCATATACACACGATTGGCTCATTTATTCATTCTAAAATCACTCATACATGTACAATTAAAATGAAATCTCTTGAACATGCACATACACATATACAATTTCACTCTCACCTTCTTAAATAAATTTTCTGGATTTGTATATATGAACATTTTGGCATTAAATGTTGTTTTTCCCAATTTTGTTCAAATTTGTTCGACAAACATTTTTTGGGTATAATTAATAGATATTGGGTACTTACCTTAGCAACATTTAATTTCCTCTCAATACCTCTGCCAAGTTTTAAATTTTCTGATTCAGAGTATTAACTCTTAGCAGTTTAATTTTAGAAGAGAAATTGATTTAAATTCTTCTCGTAATTGAAAAAAAATCTATTTACATTTTTATAACAAAATTTTTCTATGTAAAAGTGCAAGTTAGTTTTCTGTGTGTGTATATCTTTATAATAAATTATCTTTTACTAAAAAATCTTTGTAGAAATAGACATATGTCTGATATAGAGAAAGTTCATATATTTGAGTAAATGTCATTACAGTTTACAGGAAAAACAAAGTACAAGCATATTGACTTCAAAAAGTTGCTATGGAGTTTCAGTTGTCTGAGTAATTTGATCTCTAGTCTTTTCATTTTCCTCTTTAGGTAAAGAGCCATTTTACTAGATTTATATAGAAGATTTAGGAATTTTAATGGACTGACCACAACCTGTTGCAAAATCTTATATTAATCTGTTTTCAGGAGAAACAAAATTGATAGTTTTTGAATTTACTCAAGCTAACAGGAATTGATAGAAAAGACAAATTTACTTTGTGATCCGTTTTCTAATTTGTCTTATTTAGATTTTATTTTTGACAGCATTCCCCTGGAGATTACCATTTTGATATATACATGCATACATAAAACTAACAGCACAAGAAGCAAAAAGTCTTCAATAATGGTTTATGAAAGCCGAAAATAGTCAGACATTGAATAATTTATATTTAAACTTTTATCAGAATCCAAGAAAATAGTCCAAAATATAGTAAAAATAAACAAAAATCCTTATAGTATTTTCTTGGTCTTTAACCAAACTTGCATAATACAAATGAAAAATTGTTCCCAAAAACACACCTTTCAAAACTAAATTTTGAATCACCAATATTTTTGTATGAAAATGGAAATCTGATGAATTAGGACCAAAATCCTGGTCCAAAAGAAATAAATTATAATCTCATGAACCCTTAAAGTTGTCTGTTTCTTAATATAATTAATATTTGCTCTGTTTTTTTTATTGAGCTCTTTGTATTACATCCTCACTGGAATTATCCATATGGATTACTAAATATCTATCTATCTATCTATCTATCTATCTATCTATCTATCTATCTATCTATGTGTGTGCTTATTTAAGCAGTAAAATACTTTTAAACAAGTTTTGTTAAATTCAACTGACAAGGTCTGTTTGCTTAACTGACAAGGTCTGTTTGTTTAACTTTATTGTATTCTTGTAAATGGGTAACTGAATGACAAAATAAAAATCTGTTTTACATGTTTTGTTCTTTCAAAGGGTTTCTTTAGATGTAATAATATTTTTATTGAAAGAATCATATTTATGTAGGAGGAGGGAGTGAAATAACAAATGTTTGTTATAATTATATGTTGAGGAAAAAGCTGAAAAAGCAGAGACACTTAAATTTAAAATATTTGGCATCTGATATGGCTAGAGGCACAGACTTAACTAATCTCATTCAACTTTCTATTACTATTGTTTTTAAATATTCCACATTGTAATAGAAGAAGTTTCATTAAGAAAATTGATATGTTGTATGATCTTGGGCATAAGTTTACCATGGAAGACTCAGAAATTAGTGCACTTTCCATACATTTCCACCATGATACATTACTTTCTCTAATCCTGGCTTTACTATGTTTGTTCTTATGTAACAAGTTTAGTATACCTCTAGTAAAGTGTTCAGGAATATTTCCCTACTTGATTCACATGTACACTTTGCATAGAAAGCCATCAATTCCAGAAGGTCTGTCTGCCAAATCTCTTTCATCACTTCCCAGATTTTCTTATGAAGCCCTTGCACTAAGGTTGTCCAATTACTATCATGGTATAAATGTAGATCAATAGAATGAAAATCTAATTATTTATACAAACAATAAATAAAATAACTGTTATATTCTTTGTATTATATTAACAGGCATTGCAGATTCAATATTAGTGTTTTCACATGGCAAGTGAAGAAGTTGTAATAAATAAATTTAAAAAAATAAATTTTGATCCAGGTACATGGATTGATTATCTGAGTTATTTTTTTTAAATGGAAAGAATGTGAATCAGAAATGATGTTTAAAGTTTCCTCAGTGTATCACATATAAGAATAGTAAATATATTTTGTAGAAGAGTTTAGAGATCAGTTTAATAGTTTTATGTAATAATTTTCCTGATGAATTACTGAAAATCTTCTTTAACCCATATATATATATATATATATATATATATATATATATATATATATATATATATATATTTATATTTATTTCTAAAAGTAAGCATACAAACATCTAGATGACTGTTTTTAAAATAATAACTGTAATGATCATGTAGTGCCAAACATAGAAGAGTGTTTATTATGAAATTTAATTTATTTACAGCTTTACAATTACATCATGTTAACAATTTAAGACATAACAGATTGGTAAATATATACACAGACTAGTTTATATATTGAAAGAAAAAAGTATAATCTGCAAGTAAAAAAAAGTTAAAAAAAATAATGTAATAAGTGGGTAGGAATTGGAAGATTGTATCTTGGAAGATAATTGTCCAAGTAGAGATTCAAAATAAAATTGTCCAAGTAGAGATTCAAAATAAAATTGTCCAAGTAGAGATTCAAAATAAAATTGTCCAAGTAGAGATTCAAAATAAAATTGTCCAAGTAGAGATTCAAAATAAAATTGTCCAAGTAGAGATTCAAAATAAAAAACTTAAAACATTCTCTTCAATATTTTAACCATCTTTTTAAATAATTTTAAAACTCTCTTATGTCTTATGTGTTATCTCTCTAAACAGTTTGAAAGACAGATATTTTGACATCTTAATTGAAGGTTATGATTCTATTAGAAAGAAAACTCAATTGTTTCAAACAAAATCATTTATTTTTTGCTATTCATATCAAACTTGTAATAAGCATTTAGCTTTTCTCTTAACTTTACACACTTTCCTTTTACTTTTTTATATGAATTTTATTGTTACTTTTGAAAAGTTGAAAATATTCAGAAGCCTAAGATTAAATTTCAGATGTAATAAATATTTGGCTTTTTCATTATTTAAAAGAAAATTCCTTTGTTACTACAAATTTTTTTACAATTTTAAAATTTTTGCTTTTCAGTTTTGACTACAAGTCTTCATATTAACTATATGCTATGAAAGATAAAAAATATATCGAGAAAATTTCAGAGATTTGAATTGAATGATTATAAACTTTTACTTTGTTGTTTTAACATGAATAGCAATTGATATTGCAACAATTTTACAGGGAAATATTTTAGCTGGCATCTCTAATTAAATACTAAGCTTCCTTACAATTCAGCTTTTAAAAAAAATCACCAATGTAAAGAGCAGAGTAAAACAAAAATGAAATAGAAATAAAATGAATGCTCATCTTGAAAAATTTATAAAAGTTAAAAATTGAATAATAATTATATTGGGGAGGATTTTAAAAGATTGTTGAGCAAAATCAAGTGAAGAGAAGCTTATTCTGATTTAGCCTGCTAAGTAAGTGAAAAAACATCAAACTGCATCATTTGAAATAAGTCATTTTGTGTGTTAGGAGAATATAGAAAAAAATCTATAAAAGGAAAAGAAGAATGAAAATGTAGGTCAACTGAGAAGGAAGTAAAGATAAAAATGAAAATGGGGATGATAATGACAAGGAAACATACAATAATTTTAACAAAACAAGATAAGGAATTTATTTAGAAATTTATACACTTGAAGTTACGTGAGTAGCCCATTTTAGGAAAATAAATCAGGAATTTTTAAAGTACATGGTTTTAACAAATTGTCATGAAGAGGAAATGTTCTTACAAAAGATTAAATGATCTGACACAAAATAATATTAAAAAAAATTTAAAACAAAGGTAAGAGAGTTGCTCACTGAAGGGATATATGGCTGCATACTTTCAAAAGTAGACAAAGAGAGATAGTTTGAAATACTTAGCTTTCTTGGATTGTTAAGAGAAAATTCTTTCAAGTACCACATGTTTGGTTAGAAGCCGATAATATAATTGGTGAGCATTTTACACTGGCGAAAACTTCAACACTGGATGTGCTGAACAGAAATGAAACCTTTCCCATGATTTCAGATTCTTCTCTTATTAATTTAATTTTTCTCTCCTCATTTTATATCAAAAGGAATTTTGCATAGGCTCACTATTTTCTTTTCTTTCTTTGTCCTGACTCAATAACTAATTTCTGTGAAGACAAGGTTTACATTGGTCCAAAAGAAATTTCACATAATCTCTTGAATTTATTTCTTTTTTTCCTTCTCAGTTCACCATCCAATTTCTGTGAAGGAAAGGTTTTCATTGGCCCAAAGAAAATTTCACATAAGTGAACAAATTCCTTTCCATCTTTTTCTTCAGTCGATCAAATTTGAGGTGAGTGGGTAAAGGGAGTTATTATTATTTCATACTTACTACAGGGGAAATGTTGAATTCTTTTGTTACTTCCTCTTTTTCTATATTTCTTATTTTTCTTGCTTTAAAGCTGATCATATTCACCCCATATTCAAAACCTTGTTTCACCTAATTAAAATTCATACATAATAACAATGCTATCAACATAATAATTAACTCTAAAAAAAAAATATTAATCATTATTTACCAGCACTATAAGATAAATATTCTCTTGTAAAATGATTATACTTTTTGTTTTATTAATAAAAGTTCATTTAATATTAGACAACAGATATTATTGTGAGTCTTTAATGTTACCATTCTTTAATTCAGAATTTGAAGTAAGATCACTGATTTCACTTTCCATGTCTATATCCATTCCACCTCTACACATTCAACATGCCTTCAGGCAGTAAGTATTCTTTCAAGTGTCTTTTGTAGAATTTGACCAACAGTTTATCTGTTACATTATTATATTTTTCTAGTTGACATTCACTATCAAGTTATATGATTTGTAATTAATTGAAAATTTAAACTATGTATAACTTACATATAGTTATGTTTCTTATTTTATGCATGATGTCACACATTTAAAATTAAAATTATAACACTTCTAGAAATTCTGGGGTGAAACAAATCAGAATTTTCTTATATTTTAACAGATACAATTGTCAAAAATACAAGAACCATACATTACAAACTTTGTAGAGCTTCTTTTTAAATTCAATCCAGATGTATGACAATTCATATATTGACAAGAAAAATGTCAGTCAAATTTAACAAAACATGTTGATATATATATATATCAAGGCAATCATTAAGGATCACCTTGACATGTGTGTGTGTGTGTGTGTGTGTGAGATTTTGCTTCATGAATAAACATGCTGGAGGGAGATTCTATATCTGTCACAGAACTATCAGTGATCGTTGTTAATCACCCACAAACAAAACTTCTGTTTTCTGAGAGATTAACATAAGACAATAAGAATGTTTGATCCAGTTTGACTTTTTTGCCAAATCTTAGCTGAGCCAAGAAATTATTTTTATTTCAATCTGTTCAAATATGTGCATATCATCACCTATTCAGATTTCTATCATTTATATGTTAAATATTAATCACTTTATCTATGCATCTTTTTTTACATCTATCCACCTTCATAGCTTTTACCAATTTTTGATCATTTAATTTTAAAGATCATCTGAAAGAATGTACAGGAATACCTAATTAGTACAGGATTTCACTTACAAAATGACTTCAAAATCTTACTATTTCAATAATAAATCCAAATTAAGTTCATGTTTTTTGTAGTTGATACATTGAATAGAAAATATATTAAAACTAGAATACTAATTATAAATTGAAACAAGCAAAATATGCAATTTTTACTGTATTCAATAAGTGTAAACTGTAAAAATTGTGAAAGATTATAAAAAAAGCTAATCAATGAATATGATCTTACACCATTTGTTAGGTTATCTATATATATAAAGTTGTAACATCTGTCTGTCTGTTTGTTTCATAGGGTTTTGGAGACCCCCATAACCATATATATTCTGAAACTATATTACCCAGGGTACCTGGATAAGTATATTTCATTTTGATCAAAGGGGGTTCTTGGGGTACACAAATTTTTTTCCCTTTGATTTAAATTAAATTTCAATTTGAACAAGGGTACTTGGATAATAATTAATAAAAACAAAAATAGATTAATGTATATATAAGTATATATAGCACCATAATAGTGCTGGGCACAAATTATAAAAGAAAATATTTTAAATTTGCATTTTTTATTGAAAATTGCTCTAAAACTACTGCACTGTATAACATATTACATCATAATATAGCTAAATTGTTCAGTATAAAGATCTTATTTGATGACACAATGATTTAGCAACAATGTTCTTACACTTTGTATCTTGCCCATATAAAATCTGTGCAACTTCAGTAGTTAATTTAACTGCTCTTTCCACACTTTGTTAATGTGTAGGTAAATTCAGCAACTCCAACATTGTTCCATTCATTAGAATCTCTTGCAGTTCATGATTTGAAAAACCTTCTGCAAGCGCAAGTTCACATACTCCATTATGGAAGAGGTTAATCAAATTTGACCAGTGTGTTGCAACCAGAGTTGATGAATGTAATTTTTTTAATCTCTTCTTTGGTGGCTTGCTACTTTTGAAAAAGAATTATTTTTATTGGAAAATTTATCCACACTTGGTTATATGTTTTGGTGTAATTTGAATGAAATGCTAAAATTAGTTTTGTAAATTGACATAATTATTTACATTATTCAGATTGTTTTCCTCATCTTTATTACCATATTCACAATGTTTCAGCTGTTGTGCCCTCTGAACTTCTTCAGGTGACTGGAATTTCAAATTGGACCCTTTATTTTGTCCACCAGGGTAGATTGTTCTAATTCATGCCTCTTCTGGATGTCTCAGTTTTCTCCCTTTAACTCAACTCTTCAAGTTTTTGTTCACCACTGCAGTAGCCAGGTTTTGAACTCACAACTCTTTGGGTCAAGTCACTGGATCCAACCAATGCTTTTATCCACTTTTATCCTCAAGGACACATAGCCCAGTGGATAAATTATTTTATTTTTTATTCTATTTTCATGACTAGCATCATTATTAATGGTGGCTGGAGATCAAGTGATAGTAAGTCTACCTGATATTCCAGTATTCACCTCAGTATTCTTGCAATAATGGTTTCTATTCAGTCTTGAAAATCATTCTGAAAAACACTTTCAAATCATTTCAGTAATAATGGTTTCAATGATTGTCTTTATTATTCAATTTTCTTTTTCAGTTCTCTTGTAAAGTTTAAATATTTACTTAGTTTTTCACTTTCTCTCAATTTCAGTTGATGGTCTACTATAACAATAAAATCCCATAACAGATTTTTCTTTTTCTTTATAATGGTTACATCTAGTGCTGTGATGCAGATGTTTTGGATTTGATGCTACAGACAAAGGATAGAAACAAAAAGCAGAAACTGAAAAGTAATATTCTATCAGACCCAAAAGTTAAAGTTGTAGGATCATGTCATAATCATTTTTGCCATTGCTAGAATTTTTCTCTTTATTTTTATTTCTTTTAAAGCTTATATATATAAATAATAGATAATTTTTTCTTGTTATTGTTTTGGATTTTCCTCAGACAGAAAGTACTCTATGACTGTAATACTTTAGCAAGTTCTCCTGTAAGAATAAACATAAATATATTATAATATATATATAATATATAAGTTCATAATTAGTTTTTATTGCTTCCTTTACAGCACCTTGGTACATCAAAGTTGTTATCCAGGATCATTGTTTCTGCAATTGCTGGGTAAGTCTTTCAAGAGATGTAAATCTTTCAAATCAGAATTCCTTCATATCGGGGCATATTCCATTTCACAATTTTATTTGTATGTTCAAGATTTAATCCATGCAGTTCACGTATTAAAATTCAGAATTCACTTAATTTTTTCTGTTACATTTCTTCCTGAACAAGGGGAAGATATTTGGCTTAACTTGCTGACCAAAGCTGACCAAATGAAACAGCAAATTATTTTTTTTTCAAGTAATCACCTATACTTAAGATGATATGAGTATCTGTTGAAAAGTACTCACCCCAATTGGTTGGGCTGAGAACTTTTCAGCATTTCTTCATATCATCTGTTCCATAAAAGTGTTTGTGTCTGTTCATTCATTATTTTTGTTTTTTCCTATTTTTTTACTTTCAATTTTCTTTTTTGACTTTTTAGTATTTTTTTGCATACTTTTCTTGGCTAAAATATTTTGATTTACTTTCCTTATTACAAATTTTGTTCTTTTTTATTTTTTTATTGTTTTTAATCACTTTGCTTCTTTGTATAACTTTTTTTTAAATATCTTGCTCCAGTTTCATTTCCTATCATAGTTTTGTCTTTTTCTTCTTCCTTTTTTATTTATTTTTTATTTTGAAGACATCATACTTTTTGTGACTAATTTGTCCTGTGTAAGTTAAGTGGCTTAACTAAATTACCATTCAAAGTAATTTCTTTTTCAATTTTAATATTTTTTTGTTTCTTATTTCTAACATTTTTTTTACTGTAATCTCTTTCAAAGGGTTTACTTTTGAAATAGCAACAAGAATAATATTGTTGTCTTCTCTATTTTATTGTATTTCAATTTTATCAATAATCACATTATAACAGCATCTATCTTAAAGATTAAGAGACTGACACTTAAATCTACTATCTGATCCCCAAATTCATAAGTTATATTATTTATCAATATCATTTGTGGTATTATTTATCAATACAAAACAGAATACTATTTATTGTTCACTATATATTCCTTGTAAGCAATGTTGCATTTACTCTTAGCCTTAATGTATCCATTGCTTACTCTTATGTTAACAAAAACTAAAATATATTTTATATTAAAAACCAAAATTTTAATAAAAATTTGGAACTAGAATAAACACCAAAACCTAAGTGATATCTGCATTACTCTATGGATCATTTTGAAAAGAAAGCGATGTCGATATCTGATTGTCGAGTAATGGTTAACAAGATTAGTTTGGTTGGCCATTATTAATAAGTAGAGAGTTCAGTCCTCACTGGATGTTCCATATTTGACACTAGATAACCTAACAAATATTGACATGAAATCTGGTAAGGTTATTAATAGTTTTTAATCAGTTTCTTTAATTTGGCAATTGTAATTAAATTCTCAGAAATTCGAAGTTTCCAGTTTCTTTTAAATGTATCGACAATTTCCAAAGACCAGTAATTACAGATATTGTTTTCACATGATCTAACAATCAGGACATTACATTTTTTAAGTTAGAAGAATTGAAGGAACAATACTTTCAAAGGAGTTCATATCTTTTTAAAAACAAACTCCATTATTCCATGGAATGAAAGCATTATTCTTTATTAATTTCTATAAATGTAAAAGTTATACATACAAAATCTGTTATAAATAAAACTTGTTCTTTCTGAAGATTATATTCAAAATATTTTTATGTTAATTCATTATAAACTTTCATGGTAAACATCTGAGAGTGGAACAAAGATAATTTTTTTTTTAATAATTATATAAATTTGAATAAGTTTTAACAAAATGTATCTTTGATTCTTACATGAATGTTCCTGCTATAATTTTAGTTTTGTAAGCTTTAAAATTTGTGTTTCATTTCAACATTTTATAATTTTACTTTATAAAGAGTAGTAAGCAGTTTGAAACTGTTTGAAGTATTCAATTTCAATATTGCCTACAGCTCTTCATATAATCCTAATTTTGAAGTTACTCAGAAAGCTTGTGTCTAATTATAGTTAACATACTTTTCATTAGACCCTTTAAATAAAATGAAAGTAAATAATATAGAAATTTTGTAAATGAGAAAAACATTTTAAAATGTCAAAATCTTTCTTGGTCTGTAGATATTTTATCTCTTTACAGATAATAAAAAATAAATAATTTTACCTTACCATGAAAATGGTGTTAAAAGAGTTTAAAAAAAATTAAATCATTAATTTAAACTGCCAAGAAATATGGCAATTAAGCGTGTGAGTGTTATGATATGTTTTTATTGTATAAAATACATTTTAGTCTTACAAAATAGGAATTTTCTTTTCAAATTATGTAAGTTTTATTTGTTTATTAATTGTTGTGGTCAAAGAGTGGTTAATAATTATGAGGAAGAGTGACAATGCTGGTCACTACTATTTTTAAGAGTAGAGAGAAAAAGCAATTTTGTACATGGAAGTCTCAGAAGTCAGTTATAGCTGAAATTAAATAGTAAATGTGAAAAGTGTTTTATTAAGCATGTGGTGGCAGAACAAAGAAGAAATGACAGGTTTAACAAATAGTAAATTGGTGTAAATGTCTCTTGTTGAAAGAAAGAGATAAATAGAATTGTAAAAATTGTCTGCAGAGGCATACGGTAGGAGAGGGAGGGTGAGTTGTGACTTACTAAAGAGATGGCCTTTGGTGAATTGTCTTTGAAGATGGATGGTCACATTCTGAGCATTGTGAATCCTGACTATTATGTCATTCGACCTGAAGATGTCCCTTTGATGGGCTTTCATGTCCTTTTCTTAGCTTCAGACTGGCTCTAATTTTTATTTTGTTTCTTTCAGCAGGAGTGGGCCCTATTGGGTGAAAATTCTGGATTGTATTTTTCTTTGAGTGTAAGTAAAATGGAAGCTATGTGCAGAGCCAATGCACAGTTGATGGAATTTTTACTTCAGTTTTGGGTTTCGGAGTGTTCACATCTGGCCAGTGGTAGAAATTTGTGTAACATGAAGCAGAAGAAGATCAGATTTTAGGATGATTATAACAGCTCCCATAGATCTTATTCTGATTCAGGGATGGGTTAGTGTGTTGTATGTATGGTGTGGAAATGCTCAGGTTGGTGTGTTTTAGTATGGATTGGTGTTTTTTTGGGTTTTTTTCTTAGTTCATAATGAAATTTTTAAAATGTTTCGGTAGTTGAACACATGTTTATCTTTTGGGATTTCTTCTTTGGAATATCGTGACAGATGACTGTGCGTGATTTCTAGATCTGGGGTTGTCATTGTTTACATGGTCATCAGCCAAACGGTGAGGTGCCAAGTTGGGTATCACTTGGAGATTCTGTGGAGGAGGGGGCAAGTTTGTATAAATAAGGTGGTCAGGCCGAGGTACAAGGCAACATACGTGAGCACGATGAACCCAACTAGTTTCGCCATGGGCGTTTGCAATTTGGAGTACCATGTTGTTCATCTTGATGACTTGGTAACTGTCCAAAGCAGATGTAATATGTGAGCTGAAGTCTGTGGTGTAAGATCTTGTCTCCAACCTGTATCAGATCTTTATAGATGAGCTCATTGTTTGCTAAGGCGACATGTTGGTAAACTTGTCGCAGTTTGTGAAGGTGCTGTATGACTGATGTCATCTCGCAGAAATTCTTATACCCTTCGCTTGTGAAGTGGGTGCCATGATCAGAGAATACAATAAAGGATATCTTCCAGTGGTGGAGGAAGAACTGGTATAGTCCGCAAGCTGCATCAATCACATGGTCTCAGGGAGCAGTTGTGTACCCTAGATTTCTATGAGACACCACGATGGGACGTAGATGTGAAGCTCTGAGTTCTGAAGTCTGAATGTTTTGCCCACTGCCACTAGGTTGGTCTTCTTTAAGCCGTGCCCTCTGCTGAGCATGTCAGCCCAAACATTGGAGTCACCCTCCATGTATTCTAAGACTAATTTGTAGCTGGATATTTCTCCCTGCCATCATCACACTGGTCGAAGTATGTCAGTGAACGGTGGCCAGTGAAAATAATGAATGGGCAGCTGCGCAGAAATTAATCAAATTTGTATATGGCACATTTCATCACAAACTTTTCACATTTCTGTAGTGGACCAGTTCTGTTCTGTTGGGCTGAAGGTGTGGGAAGTGACGGCTATGATCATTTTTGTCCATTGTCAGCTTCCTTCATAAGGATGGCATCACACACGACATCACTAGCATCTGTGGTGAGTGTAAAGGGTTGAGTGAAATCTGGAAATGAGATGAGTGGTGATGATGATAAGCATCTTGTAATTTTTCAAAAGCCTTGTTGGGCTTTTCTGTCCAAATGAATGGCTTGTTGGCCCTGTTGAGTTCATGTAAAGGGGCCATCAAGTGGGAAAATGTAATTGTCTTGATTCGTTTGTAAAAGCATGTCTCCAGAAATTGGTGTATCCAGATGAGATATCCTATGAAACTTTGCAGATCCTTTAATGTAGTTGATGACTTCAACTTGACAATGGCACAAATGTATTCTGGTTCGGGTCTGAACCCTTCACTGTCGACAATGCGACCGAAAAATTGGCTTCTGAAGCAAGAAAGATACACTTCTTGGTGTTGAGTTTTAGTCCTAATTTCTGAAGAGCAATGAATAGTTGTTTCAGCATATTGATGTAATCATGAAATGTTTGGGTGTGGACAAGGTTGTCATCAATGTATGGCAAGGTATAATGGAGTGATGGTGGTCAATGCCTCGGCTATGCATTGGGAAAGGATTTGACCAGCAGATGTTTGACCGAATGCTAGGCAGGTATATTAGTAACATCGACCCTTCCAGGTGAATGCAGTTTTATGGCGTTCCTTTTCATTGATGGAGATCGAGGGATGAAAATTATTTGTTTCGCTCGTTAAAAATAGAATCAATCGTTGGATACTGATCTAAATCTGTGAGGGTCCTCTTGAAATTGGCCACTAGGCAGATTTGTCCATTTTTCATTTGGGCAGCAAAGACAGGGCTGTTGAACTCTTTCAGGTCAGAACAGATTTCAATGATCCCTTCAATAGTGTTAAATTTCAACGTTAATGTCAGCTTCTAGTGTCTGCGCGATGGGGTGTTGCTTTTGGCTGTGGGACTGGTCATTAGTTGGTATGCGCACTGGCTTAATGAATGTGCCCTGATTGCCGTCATTACCAATGATATTGGCATATTTGATGGGAAGAGCTGCTGTTACTTCTAGCTCATCATGGTTGGGGGTGAGTGGGGAGGACTATGCCTGTGTTTTTTCTAAGCAGGTCAAGTTTTTGCTCTAAGGACTGGATATTAACCTGGAGTTTCACCATAAGCTAGCTTATGATGGGTTGGACTCCATATACGGGTGTGCAGGTGTGAGGCATCTCTGGATTAGTGACTGAGAACAGAGGTACTGTATGGGTTACATTAGCCGATGGCAAGGCTTGGTAGAATTTGACTGTGGCATCTCAATTATTTATGGTGTATAATGCTAGCGTATTGTGACATAAAATGTTCTGGCCGACAAGGATTGGTATAGTGGCATTAGTGACCAGTATATTCATGTTCTGAAATGTGGGTGAGCTGGCGTTACCCATGCTGATATCACCGATTTTATTTTGCCAATGACAGAAACATCACCACCGATTCCATTTATTTGATGTTTGCATGTGTTTCCTTGCTTACTCAAGTAGGCAGGAGATAGGTATGATGCAAGTGGTGCACCCTGAGTCTAGCATAGATATCTCAGAGAAAGTGAATGCCGATAGTGACAGGAGGTCACGTTCCGACAAGCGTTGTGAATCCTGGCTGTTGTGCTGTCTGACCTGAAAATGTGTGGAGCTGATGCACAGTTGACGTGATTTTTAGTTCAGTCTTGGGTTTCGGAGCATTCACATCCAGTCAGTGGTGGAAATTTGTGTAACATAAATCAGAAGTTTTAGGAAGATTATAACATAAGTAAAACAAAACTCAGAACAGAAGTAAAAGTACTAAGCTTTATTTATCTAAAAGAAACTTGGCTACAAAATAAAAGGGAGGTAAGTCACAGATTATATAGCCTGCGTAGGTGAGTATTGTTCGTACAACATGAGTGTAGGATACTAAGTAAATACATGTTATGCATAACAGAAGGCACAAGTCCCTTGAAGTCAATACTTAGTCGTTCTATGGGTCTGGTCACCTTGATAAAAATGCCTTCTAGTGAGCAATAGAAATGAGGTTTAATTTCTGCACAGACTCTGCAAGAAGTGCACACTTTTTTTTTTACTGCTTCCATAGAAAAGGGGAGATTTTTTGCTCTAACAAAATGCAAGGCTCAAGTAATTCCCAGGTGGCATAGTCCATCGTGAATGGCGGTGAGGGCTGAAGTGGTAATGGCTGAATAAGCGTAAGCTCAGCTAAATGTGTCAAGAACCACATTCTCCTTGCTACGACAATATTTTATCATGTAGTCAAATGCTGCAAGTTCTAATTGCCACTCCTGAATTTTAGCATTTTTAACTTTGGCATGCCTTTTGTGTTAAACATGAAGGCCACCAATCTTTGGTCAGTAACAAGGGTAAAATGTTGTCATGATAGACAGTGGTTCCACTTGTGAACTGCCTCAATAATTGCCGTCACAACATTCTCTACTATGTGATATTTTAATTTGCTCCTCTATAGTGATTTTGACATGAATGCTACTTCCTTGGTTGAGGACTGTAGAAATGGAGATGTATTACATGTTGCATATAACCTCGAAAGTTAAGCTTTCATCTACTGGTTGTAGTGCAGCCATTCCTAGTTCTTTTTTTTTTAATTGATTGAAAGCTACGAGTGCCATCTTCTCAAGTGGGATATTTTTAGTTTCTGTTAAAGGCCGAATTTTATTAAAATATTTGTTTATCCATTTTGCATAATATGCGAACATACCCAGCAACCTTTTTAATAATTTCATGTTTTTCGGTGGAGGTAGCTCCCTTAAAGGTTTTTCTGGGTCAGATTAATAACTCCACCACAATTGAGCTTCTGAAGTAGTGTACAAGTCATTATTCCATTGAGGTAAGTCTAATGCAGAAGATTGAGTATAAGCTGTTTGTAAGTTCAGAGTCTTATTTTCCAGGAGATCGTGCTGTATGTGAATATATGCCTGTAATGTAGACGTCTGGTGTAGATTTATTGTTGCATTCTTCAGCAGTATGTTCTCTGAAGTTGCAGTACTTCCTCAGCTTTTTCAACTCCCTGAAAAACTTGTCCAGCGACTCTCCCAGCTTCTGTTGTCTTGTAGTCAATAAGTGCCTTGTGAAAACCTCATTAGGTGCTTTAAAAAATAAATTATCCAATTTTTGTATAGCCATGTCAAAATCTGTACATCATTCTATATATTTGGACACACTGGAATTTATACAGTTCAAGTGGGCCTGGTACTTGTTAGGAATTCTGTCCTTGTAATCGTTGAAATAATTCAACAGGATGGTTCACCAATGGCGATAATCTCTGGCAGCTGTTGGTGAACAGGGGTTAATATCCCATGTGTTTTGGCTTCCACATAATTTCCATGTTCGTTTTTGTATTGGTTTAGCTAAATAAATTGTTATAAGTAAAACAAAACTCAGAACAGAAGTGAAAGTACTAAGCTTTATTTAGCTAAACAAAACTTGATATTTATTGCGTAAAATACAGCAATTGTGGTACAAGGCCTAAAAATGGGTCAACACTATCTATCTTATACCTAGCTAATCAGATTCATGACCCATTCATTCATTACAATTTGCACATTCACCACATTCAATCCAACATATACCACAATACAGTATGCACATAGGGAACCTACAAAGCACCCCATGACATAAAAATTTCTTTGTGTATAAAATTATATATAAAAATTTAATGATAGTATGAAATTAGGGGGGAGGGGATGAACCCGAAAACAAACTAAAGTATAACAAAATGCACAAACTAAAGATAACTGATGTTAGTAGAACCTGTCCATCCCTCAAAACATAAGAGGGGCTGCTGTATTCTGTCTTTAAACAAAATCAAGTAGCTCTCTCACTAAGGGAGAGGAAAAGATAAAATAAATATAGCCATAAGAGAATAAAAATTTGACCCAGTCAAGATGAAAAAAAGGGGCTTAAAAACAAACTAGGGAGGTTGGGAATATTGACTTGGATCATAACCAAAGAGGAAGCCGGGAACATTTACTCACATTAACTATATACACAAGGAGAGTTTATCTTAACCAAGGGAGGGGTCCACAGGAAATCGCTCTGTTGTGATTTAGGGGGACTTAAAAAAAAAATTAAGGCTAGCCTTGTTCATGTGAACAAGGCTTGCCACAATTACCCACCTTTCAGTGAAATCTATTGATACCAAATGCTTTCTATCAGTTCTAATCTTCACCCTGAGCTGATGTTCAAAGGATCAGAAGATTCTGAAGAGAATAACATTGACATCGCAAGATTTCTTCCATCCATGTCATCCAAATCACTATTCTAATCATAACTAGCAGTGCCAGAAACACCATCCATTTCACCCCAGAATACAGGTGCGACATATTGTCACACGTGTATGCATGATCAATGAGCACAAGCTTTTCAGGAACTGTCAACTTGCCAACATAGTCCCAGAAGCGGCAGACCCAGGGACAATGGTAGAAGGCATGCAATGCTGTTTTCTCTAAGCCATGGTCACACTGTTGACAGTCAGGCATATCCGCCAAGCCCCATCTGAAGGCTACAACATTGAGAGATAACACAAAAACTTTAAATAAGGTTGAAAATACCCTTTCAAAAAATGTATGCCTAACAAATAGAAAGACAAAAAAGACAAGGGTTTTGGCAAATCCACTTGTATCACTGGGACATTTAACAATTTTTTCTTCTTTAGAACACTGTTCTATTCCCATGTTTTGCTTGATTTACTTTTTTTCTGTTTATTTCTTTTATGAGAAACAGCCCAACTCATTCACAAGTAACAGAAATAGCTTTTCCTTCTGGAACCTTATTTTTATGATTTCAGGATGAAATTTTCATGTCTTCTCATCTTCTGACTTTGAAATTTTTGCTCCTTCCAGTCAAAAATTATTTCTACTTTCTGGTTGAAAATTATATTACCATTCTACATTATCTGTTGATTCATCTCCTTATGTACAACTAAACATGTTTCAGACTTTAAATTTAAGTGGGTGGAAGCTACCCTTTTGATTGGACAATAAATACAAAGAGTATATATTTTTAAAATTTGAAAAGTGAATTTTGAAACAGACTGCCTTGGTGGAATTATTTTTGGCAGTTCTTTTACAGGCAAACCTAAATTTAGTAACATTTACAGACAAATGTAACACGTCAAATTTAATTTTTTTATAAACTGTCTGGCTTTCTTTTAAATATACTTCTCCCAAAAGTAAATGTAAAAGACAAACCTAGACTATTATAATATTTTCTTATTTATTTATTCATAATTATCTACACTTTATTAATCATTATTTTTAATTATTTTATATTACTAATAAAATTTTTTTATAATTTTGAAAAGTCCTAGGTAGGTCTCGCATCTGGCCTGTGGGCTATATTTAATACAGGTCTACTATAGATAATGATTAGAGATTCACTCAAAATCTGATAATATTAATACTATAGATTCAGTTTTAGCCATGAAATTCAAATTAGCCAAATTAGGAAGGATTTAGAAATTGGGAAAGGTGATTGAGTTCCAATTACTCAACAATCAATGAGTTTTACTTTTATAGTTTTCATTTTTTTTTCTATTTCACAAAAAAGAAAGAAAAATGCTTGTATAAGAGTAATCAATGTCACACAATTGCTAATATTTTGTAATAATGGGGAAAGCAGGGTTAGGGTTAATTTACTACACCTACATATGTCATTTCAGTTTCGGTCACCTTGGCTATGGCCTTGATATTGATATACTACAGTAATAAATGGATGGCAAATAAGAGTAATAATGTTTGGTTGGAGTAATAAGTGTTTGGTTGCCAAAGGAAAGGAATAATGAGGATTAAGTTTTTGAACAATGTGTATTTATTTAATATATAGGGTGTCTTACACAGCTGTTGGATTTGTTGAGGTGATGGCATTGGTGACAATGAAGGGTAGCGCCAGGAATTAACTGATGTCCTGTGTTGGTTTGACTGAGGGCACAGAATATGGTTGTTTGCACGTGTTGGTTGATCAAGGTCACGGTTGTTGTTCGATTTGTGGTAGGTGCATTGGTTTTCAAGGTCACAATGGATTGGTGTAGGTGGTAGGCCATGAAACAGTGGTGGCACATGGGGGATGCATGCTTGCAGAGTTGGAGTCACTTGCTTGTGGAGTCGGTGTTGCTGCTTGCTGGTAGGCTTGTGTTTTTATGAGACAGTGGGTTGCATACTTGTGGAGTCGCTTACTTGAGGAGTTGCATTTACCAAGGTGATGGCATTGGTGATGAGGAAGGCTTGTAGCTGGGTGGTTTCAATGGTGACATGTTATCAGTTGCAATAGTTGCCTGGCACCTGGCAGTATCAAAACTGGATAGTTGGCCACTGTAGTAAGTCAGGTTTGCTGATGTGATGCCATTGTCAATGAAGAAGGCTTGTAACTGGATGGTGTCAACATTGATATGTTATTCTGCTGGATTAGTCAAGTGTGGGAGTGGTAACAGTTGAACTGAGAGTAGTGATCATGGTGGCAGCAGCAGCACCCTTCATGTTGGCTGGTGGCCTGATAGCCCACAACTACTTATGGTTGTTATCAGAGACCTGCTTTTAAGCAGATCTGGCAGTCCCAGGAACATCTCCTTTCCAGTGTCACTTTCATTATGGGGGCTTGCTTCATGAACTAGATGTGATGCTTGGAGCCTATGTGCAGAAAACAACTTTTTTAATTTTTTTACACTGCCTACATAGTTTTCACATCTGGCTGACATGTAGAATGAATCAGAAAGAAAACTAATTGCAATGGAGTATAATAAAGTCTTCTCTCACTATACTTCAATGCATAGACAATCACTAAGCCCTGAATAAAAGGTTTATTACCACATTAAGATCACTAAAGTCAACTCACTACCACCACCACAAAATAAAAAAAGAACTGTTTTTCTGGTTTGAGATAAAAGTGTTTTTTTATCTTTTTAGTAATGAACCATACCTAAGAATTACCCTGGACTCTAGGTTTTCTGATTACAAAATTTAACTACATCTGAAAATTTTCTATTTTCTCTCTTTGTATTAACCTTGTTCTTTCATGACATGGAAGATCATGGCTCTCCTTAGTTTATTACTTTGAGTAATAATGGCTCCTTTACCACCTCTATCTCTGTGGTATTTGTTTCACCATTCAAATTTGTCAAGTAGGTTACTTGCTGTTTTCCCCTGTGAAGTGGTATTGGATATCTACCATGGCGGTATCGTTATTACCTATAAAGATTTTAAACAACATAAACAATAAAAGCCTGGTTTTAGAAAACTTACATCTTTTCATAACAACAGAGTCTGAGTACAAATGTCAACTTTTTAAAAAACTTAATGACCAACTGGAGGCAAAGATAGTTTCTATTAGAAAGAAGAATTTTAAAGGTGGGGGTAGGCTACTGCTTATATTCACTACAGCAAATCCTCTGTGTGTGTGTGCTGCTGTTGTAGCATAAAAGTATTACTCTTGCTCTTAATGTAAATAAAATAATTCTCAAAGCCTTCTTTCCTCATTATGTGTTTCCAAAATTACAGCTCTTTCTGATTTGTAATTCCTATGTTCCTTAATACTTTGTTTATCTCATATTATATCCATAGTTTTCATATCATTTAACACTAGGACTTCACACCTATTGATTCAAGTCTTTATCTGTGTGGAAATTATCCAACATTTATTGCTATAAAGGAGATTAGATATTACATAGCAATCCAACACCAATTTATTTTGTTTCTAAGAACATTTACAATCCTTTGCTTATTTTGTGAAAGGAATCCTTCATTATTTCTTTACATCTTTCAACTCAACCAACTTAACTTAAATAAGTATTTCAAATCAGAATTTTGATTTTGTATCTCCAAATCTAATAATGATTTTGGGAAGTGATTTGAAGCAAAAACTCTTCAATGCCTCTTTGTGCTGCCCGGAGAGTTAAAGTTCTGCTCATACTTGATTTTCAAGTATCCAGTATGTAACTTGTATCTTGGGTTGTCCTTTTTGCTGGCAAACATGCACTCTGTCTTTTTATAGTTAATGGTTAGTTGTTTTTTCTTGCTTTCAATGTCAAATAGTTCTTTCAGTTTTTCTTCTGAAACTGCCACCATTGTTGTCTTGTTGTTTATGTATGCCATTAATAAATCTTGGTAGGTCTTCTTGTCCTCTTAAAGTCATCTTGCTGTACAGGCGAAATAAATTCAGTGAGAAAACATATCATTGCCTTACTCCTCTAATTTTGTGTACTTTCAATTCACATGCAAGCTAGTTGTTCAACATGCTGTTCTTATCTGAATATATATGTTTTCAGCATAGATCAAACTTATCTAACATTTCAAGGAGTTTTTGTGTTGTATTTTATTTCAAATGCCTTTGTGTAATGTATCAAACATAGACATAAATATTTCTGCAATTCTATTCTGAACATGAAAATTGCATTTCTTGTTCCAGTCTTGAACAAAGTTACATTGTGCCTGGTTATGAGTTTTAAGCATTTGGATTCCTTATTAATTTTATTATGTGGTTTATCAAGCTGATTTTTATGGGGTTTGCATTCATTTGCACCTGGTTTATTTGGTAGCACTATAAAGATTGATCTGCTGATGTCATCTGATATTTCACTGTTGTCATATATTTAATTTATCACTACATTATCAATCTCAAATTGTCTAAATCTGTCAGCATTTCTGTTACAATTTTGTTTGGTCCTGCTGCTTTGTTCCTTATCATCTTGACCAGTATGGGGATTAATTCAGACAACATTCAAATTAGACCCTTGTGATTTCGAGAAAGGGAACAATTTGAACAACCTTTAGACTCTTAGGAGACATGGCACAATGGATAAAGGCATTAGTTAGATCCAGTGACAGGACCCAAAGAGTGAGAGTTCAATACCTGGTTAAGGCAGTGGAGAACTTGGAGAGGGAATTAAGCAGGAGATAACTGATAACTGACATCCATTAGACATGGCACATGGAACTAGAACAGTCTACCCCAGTGAGCGAAATAAAGGGTTCAGTTTGACATTCCAACCACCTGAAGAAGGCCGGAGCATACAACAGCCAAAACATTGTAATAAATATGGCAACAAAGATGAGGGCAATAGTCTGAATAATGTAAATAGTTTTTCCATAATTGGCATGTAAGGTGGTAATGTTCAGTTCTAATTTGGCCTCCTTGGTTTTTCCTTCCAGGGATTAAAATACAATGGTCACATGGTGTGATATGTCAAGTCTGCAAGCAACTTCCCAAACTTGCATTTCTTTCTTTCAAGTACTGTATTTATCCATGTTTCAAATAAGTGGACGAATAAATTTGGAAGCCATTGTGTTGATCACTGTGCTACTAATGTAAATTTAAATTAAGGAACTCAGACAAATGATGGAGAAAATGATTTATTCAAACTGCTTTGTTCTTCATGTCGGTTCCAAGTGAAACATTGCTGCTCAGCACTTCTGGATAAGACTGTCCCTTCCTAGGCAGGAGAATGTCCAAAGGGAGCAACTTGTGAAGCTGTTTATCACTGTATTTTACAGACAAAATATTAACCTAAAGCTTTGTTCATTTCCATACCTAATCATCATACTCTGCAACAGTCTTTTTGATTTAAAAATGATAGGAGATGATTGCACAATTAAAAAAAATGACAAAAATGAGCATACAAAACTTTTTGGTGACCTCATCTTTTTACTAATTTGCTTAGTGCTTCACCTTCATGATTCCATTGTTAATATGAATTTTTTTCTCAACAGCATGCAGTTTTTCAAAATAGAATTAAATTACAGCATTCTTTCATTGCTTCAAATCACAGCAAAACTTTTTACAGAAACCAGGATGAAGATAACTGAGCCAAGATGACATAGACAATGAACAGATGAACAACTAAACAATTGATAAGGATCTTGGAATTTCAAGAAGCTGCATCTTAGAAATCTTCTTGGAATTTTAAAGCATTTGAGGGGGAAATCACTTTTAACTTCATCATAAATTAGATGCTTACAATTTGGAAATATTTGGGTTGTGAGTCACTTCCATTAATACTAATCAATATCTGATAGAAACTACTTGCTACAATTTACCTCTGACATCAGGCATCTGAAAGTAGTTGAAAACATACCTGCAGATACTATGTTCTGAACCATTAATTCTTTTTTGTTGGATCTGGGCACAGAAACAATAGAATTTGTGGAGGTGCAGCTTAAAGATCAGCAACTGCAGAAGCTACTCAAAGACAATACTACCTGACTGAATTTCACAAAAATACATGTTCCCGACACCAACCTGGATATTGTGTGTGACACCAGAACTGGGAGAATACACCCTTTTGTTCCTGAGTCATTGCAATGTACAGTTTATTCCAGTCTTCACAACCTGTCTCATTCTGGTGCTGACGCTTCTGTCAAGCTGATCACTGCGAGTATGTTTGGTCTCAAATGAATTCAGATATTTGACTGTGGTCAAAAGCTTGTGTACTGTGTGTCATAAAGCAAAGATTGGAAGACACATGCGGACACCTGTTGATCCTTCCCCATCCTCAGATGAACGAATTGAACATGTACACATCGACATCACTCTTCCTTTACCTCCCTATGAAGGATATACATATCTGCTGACATGTGTTGATCATTTTTCTTGCTGGTGCAAAGTTCTCACAATGATGGATGCTCTCCACACGCACATACTTAACTTTGCTGTTAGGCTAGTGTCATCATAGCTACTTTAGCCAAGGAATGCTTTCATAATTTAATGACTTGTTTTTATTAAAATAAATAAAGATTTCTTTTAAAAAAGTTTAATTAAATTTGCAGATGCTAAATCTACATTCACATTTTTAAACTCACTCAGTTCAAAAAAAGTTTTACTTTTTAGCAATAAAGCTGAATTAAATTTTTTTTTATCATCATTAAATTATTACTTCCAAAAAAACTTTCTTGAATGAAACTTAAACAGTAATATCCAATATTAGTGCTAAGGATGTACAAAAAAATGGACAAAAAAGTGTGCAACTTAAAAAACATATTTTAAAATGTTAGTAAAAAATAGAAAATTATCTTTTTTACTGTTTTCTTTTATGTTTAATATAAAGAACAATTCCAAATTTATGCATTAAAAAAAGAATAAACAGACAAAAAAAAAAGACAAAACATAAAGGATAAATGTTTTTTTTTTATTTACAAGACTTAAGTTTCAAAATGTAAGATGACTTACTGACTTTATTGTAATATCGTTTTTTTTGTTTTTTTTTATACATATGTTCAAGACAGAACATATGATGTAAAATTCCAAAGATGTAAAATTCATTTTTTTAAAATAATTACGAAGAAAATTATAGTTCACTATATTGGGGTCAATGCGCAAAACAAAAACTAATGGAAAAATACTTAGCCTTCTCAATTTAGAGTACACATTTAATTAAAATAAAAGCTCTGCTTTTATTTCACTGCAATATATTTATTGAAAAATACCCAAAATAATTTAATGTAAAAGAAAATTATTTAAGAATTCAGATGAAAAAGAAATTCATTTTCCAGGAAGAAAAGCAGATCAAAAGAGCATGCTGATTTGAATTAACCAAAATAGTTTAGAACTAGTGCCACAACTTTAGTTATATTCGTTTGTTTATGACACTAATATCTGCTAGAATCATTCTGCTATAGAGTAGGTAGGCTTTCCTACCGTCCGGTCAATACTCCTCCCCTTCTCTTGGATAAGAGTAGAGGCTCACACCTTGTTTCTTGTTTAGGAAGGGGTTCCTGGAATTCTCCCTCTCTTTCCCTCTGGCCTCTGTACTAGTGCTGCTGTGTTTCTCCCATGATGTGTGCAGTCTGTGGCAATGCCTCTTCATTTTGACGGTTGACAGTTTTCTGGTTGCTGTTTCCGACTGGTAGTTAGGAGCTCCAGCTCTCAATGCTGTAAGCTACCTCTTCTTCCTTTATCACTCTCCATCCTCCCAAGACTGTGGTGTAATCGAATGCATTTCTGACAGCATTGACAAGGCTCTCTCTCTCTCTCTCTCTCTCTCACTCTCTCCGTTTGCTCACATATTAGTGTTTGGTGATTTTAACGCCCATCATACCAAGTGGCTTTAAAACACTACTACTGACCTTGCAGGCATACAAAACCTTAATTTTTCAATTTCTCAATCCCTCACACAAATAGTTGACTTCCCCACACATTTTCCCTACAACCTGGACAGTAAGGCTTCTCTTCTCGATCTATGTTTTACCTCCATCCCTGTGTCCTGTAGCTCCACGCAGCTCTGCCCTCTTGGCAACTCCGATCATGCTGTAGTGTCTGTCAACATCTCCTTCAACTCCACCCCTGCAAAGAACCTCCTACCACTAGAACATCGTTCTACTATCAACAAGCAGGCTGGGACTCGTTCCAGGATTTCCTTCATGATGTCCTCAGGGATGTTGTCTTTATGCTCCCCATTCAAGAATGTGCTTCCAAGGTCTCCTCCTGGGTTAAATGTGGAATCGAGGCTTTCATCCCCTCAAGGAAATATGAGGTTAAATCATGCTCCTCCCCTTGTTTTTCTGCTGCTTGCTCAGCTGCCCATAGGAATCACTTCTTTCACCTATATCGTAGCAACATGTCTGATTGCAACAGACGTCTCTTTGACTCTGCCCGTAACGAGTGTAAGCATGCCCTCAATGAAGCAAAGTCACTATTTGCTGCTCGAATGAAAGAATGTATTGCATTTCACAAATTTGGCTCCAAGGATTATTGGCATCTCTGCAAACCCTCTATACCTCCTTTGTTCAACCAGTTTGAGGTTCTGACCTCTTCTGCCGACAAGGCTGAATGCTTTACTCAGAAATTCTCATACAATTCAATGCTCGACTCTTCCGGTGTACCCACCCCCGATTTCCCCCTTAGAACTGAGGCTCTATTGAGCGAGTTGCACATAACCCCATCATCAGTATTGGGCATTATCTCTAAATTAGATCCCCACAAGGCTAGTAGTGGAGACAGGATACCAGCCATTGTCCTGAAGAAATGTGCGCCTGAACTGGCCCCTGCCCTCTCCAAATTATATAACTATTGCCTCAATGAATATTGTTTTCTAGCCTGTTGGAAGTCCTCATTCATTGTTCCTGTCTTTAAGAATTCTGGAGACCCTTCTGACTCTTCTAATTACCATCCTATCAGTCTCCCACCACTCTTTGACAAAGTCTTTGAAGCTTTAATAAATGCCGAAATGGTTAAGCACCTTACATCTCATGATCTGCTCTCCGACAAGCAATATGGTTTCTGCTTTGCCCGTTCTACAGCTGATGTGCTTACAGCAATAACTGAAATTGTTTACCAAGCACTTCACAATAACGGAGAAGCTCGTGCTGTGCCTCTAGATATCTCCAAAGCATTTGATAGGCATGCCGGACTTCTTCACAAGCTTCAGGGTTATGGAATTTTAGGTTCATTGTTTGACTTAATACAATCATTCCTACTGTACTGAAGATTGTTCTCAACGGATTCTCCTCCAGCTCCTATCCCATGAATGCAGGTGTTCCCCAAGGCTCTATCCTAGGCCCTACTCTGTTCCTTATCTTCATTAACAATCTTCCGGATGTCATAGGTTCCCAAGTAGGCATCTATGTGGAAAACAACTACTATTTACTCCTGCCTCAAAACCAAATCTAGTGCCGCTAACAAAACTAACCTGGCCGTTTGTCTTGAAAAGGACCTCCAATTGGTTGTGGACTGGGGCAGGAATTGGCTGGTTAACTTTAATGTCTCAAAAACAAAACTGCTCTCTATTATTCACCACAAAGAACCATCCCTGCCTCCCATTACAATGTCTGACGCTCAACTCTACGAGAGGACCTCTTTGTGACTGTTCGGTCTCACATTGTCTGCTGATCTGAGATGGAAAAAATACATTGAGCCAATAGCTTTGGCCACTGCAAGGAAAGTTGGCTCCCTGTGCTGTGCCAGGAAATTTTTCTCACCGGAGTCAATCCTTCAAATCTACAAATCAACCATTCACCCTTGCATGGTGTATTGCTGTCATATATGCTCTGGAGCTCCTTCTGTTTGTCTCAAGGTCCTTGATAAAATCCAGAGACGGATATGCAATGTAATTGGCCCTGATATGGCATCTCATCTGCAGTCACTCTCTCACAGATGTGCCGTTGCCTCCCTCTGTCTTTTTTACAAATACTTTCACGGTAACTGCTCTGATGAGCTGCTTTTGCTGGTTCCCAGACTTCATGAATTTAAGCATTCAACTAGACTGGCATCTCGCTCTCACCCTTTCACTGTTGAAACTGTTAAATATAGCCGTCCCTTCTACTCCAATAGCTTCATGTCTCACACTTTTCGCCTGTGGAACTCCCTCCCCATTTCTTGTTTCCCTGATAGCTATAATCTCCAACTATTCAAATGTAATGTCAGTTGACGTCTCCAGATGCCTTGATCTATCCCCTATCCTTCTCTTCATCCTTTCCTCTATCACTCCTCTTTGCTCTCGTTCCAACTCTCCGTAACCCCTTAAAAAAAGTTCTATTTTTGTACCAATTTCTTATCTACTAATTGATTCATCATTCATTTAAAATGGGAACATTATTAGTGACAAAAATGCTTATCTGTAGTGATGTAAATCTACTTGTACTTAGGTTGAACATTGGCACTGCTATCAACTTTCTTTTGAATTTTGTCATATTCTTTCCTGTGGTATCTTTTCAAATGACTTCACAGATTACTTGTGTTTCCTTGAAAAGCTACTTTATCGTGTTTGCAAATAAGATATTTTATCACGTAAAATAAATGCCCTGTATACTTTTCAACTTTGGAGTGTTGTTTTTTGAAACGTCTGTCATTGTGGAAGTCTGTTAACTGGTGTGTAAAGGGTTAATATTTGGTTTTAAGCAAGGGTAATAAAAAATTTATAAACGTGCATAAAGACCTTTCTTTCTATATGCTGTGTCCTTTCAGGATGTAGACGATCATGGCTCTCCACCTCTTCCTCTATTCCTTGCAGCTCTCAACAAGTTCCTTCCCTCTGCTACCTCCCCCAGGTTACATTCTGTTATCCACTTATTTAAGGCCGCTAGGTAAGTCATGCGTTGTTTTCCCTTGGTTATTGTTCCCTCTATTCAACCCATGAGTATCAGATTCTTCAGGACCTCCTTCCTCGTTATGTGTCCAAGGAATTTCAGCTGCCTCTTCCTGATGTTAAGTATAAGCCTCCTCCTTGTTTGCATCCTCTCTAAGACCTCATCATGCTCGGTCCATGATATCCTTAACATCCTCCTGTAGAACTGTAATAGAAGTGACAGTGACTTACCAGGAGCAAAGCGAATTCGCTGCCTCGCGTGTCGAACCATTCTCTGAGAGTCGGTCGCGCGTGCGTACGCCTACTGCCATTTTTATGCAGCAGACTTATTTGCATAAGAGAACCACGCTACCGATTAAAAACCCGGCGAGTGGACGTGGGAGGCCACTGCTCTTCTAGGCTTCGGCGAGACTAGACGTATTGCTGACAGAAAGCGACAGCAATTTCTGGACATCTGACAAGCTATTTCGGCAAACATGGACGGCCGGTTTGATTTAAAAATTATTCCCGAGTTTGACGGGACTGGATCTGTGGTTGAATGGCTCGAGAAGTTGGAATTGGTGTGCGACCTATCGGGAGTGAAGCGGCTTGATCGTGTCATCCCCTTCAGCAACCAGGGGAGCATTCGCGGTTTACCAGCAACTATCTACGGAAGAGAAATCGGACATAGCTCGAATCAAGGGAGCATTGATGACAGCATTTGCCCCTGATAAATTCACGGCATACGAACAATTCGAGGCACGTGTATTGCGTCTGGGTGAGACCGTAGATGTATATTTGGCTGATCTACGGAAGCTTTCCGTCCTTTTTGGAGGAATGCCAGACAGTGCGATGGCATGCGTGTTCGTGCGGGGGCTTCCTGATCCTGTGAAAAGGCTCCTGCGGTCCTCGGCCAGGGCGGATGATATGTCTCTCAAGGAGCTATTAGCCCGAGCTCAGGCAATCATAAAGGACGAGACAGCAGGGAGGGAACCAGTCGTCGCTGCGGTGCAGCCCTCCCAGACTCCCCGATCTTCCCCAGACATGGGCCCACTTGTCACATGCTATGAATGTAATGGGCCCAATCACTTCGCGAGGGACTGCATGAAGAGGCGAAGGGAAACTAACGCGCGTTGCTATCGATGCAACAAGACGGGTCATCTGGCCAAAAATTGTCCGGGAAACGGAGGCAGGGACGAGACTTCAGCGCCGGTCCACTCCCCAAACAGCAAGTAAACTTGGTGCTACCCATCATTACTGTGTGTGTTGACGGCACACCATGCTCGGCTCTCCTTGATTCTGGGTGCCCACGGTCAATCTTGAGCGCGAGTTTATGTCGGTCTTGGTCGAAGCAGGGTATGGCGGTATCTACATTAACCGGAGCTACGTAGGCTTGCTGTGGAAGGAGCACCGTCAGAATTTGCACAGCAACTGGTAATACTGCTACAATCGATGTGCTGGTTATGCGAGGGAAGCCCCTGGATTTCGACCTGTTGCTTGGCATTGACACCATTAAGGCACTCGGTAGAGTTCGCATCACGCAGCATGGAAGCGTGGAGTTTGAAAAACCACGGTCCGTCTGTGCAGCGATTTGTATCAGCGAAGCCGATTTCAGTGCGAAATTCAATGAATGGCAGGGAGTTTGGGTCGCAGCCTGGAAGTGGTCGGCAGGTCATGCACCAGGAAAACTTCAGAATAGGATCTCTGAATATCCAGTATCCAGCGAGATGAGAGAGGAGTACAAGCATGAATTACAAACATGGATGGACAATGGTTGGTTGGTGCCGTACAGTAACAAGGAGTTTGGCCCGCCCAAGGAACTGATACCACTGATGGCCATGCTGCAGACCAACAAGCATAAGGTGCGTCCTGTGATGGACTATAGGGAACTAAATACCTACGTTGAAACTCTAACTTCTCTTGTGAAAGAGTATAAACTTTCCGTTGACATAGCGCTAGTTAGATCCGACCAGAACCGAGCTGACTTGCTGACTAGAGTTCCCCAGAGGTGGTTCAACAATGTGAAGGAACTCGAACATGTTCAACCAGTATGTGCTTCTGCCATAGGAAACCCGAGCCTTGCTCAGTTAACTGAGATTCATCGACACAGCGGGCACCCTGGAGTTAAACGGACACTATATTTCGCACGTAGGATCAACCTGTCCGTGTCAAAAGCAGCAGTAAGATCGGTCGTTCGAAGTTGTGAACAGTGTCAGTCAATAGATCCAGCTTCGGTGCGATGGCAGAAGGGAGAGCTCAATGTGCGTGAAACTTGGAGTCGTCTGGGAATGGACATCACACACTATATCGATTGCGGCCCCACACGGTTTTCGATCTGGCGGCCACTAGTTCGGCAAGACGCTGCACACGTAATCCGGCAATTAGAGTCAGTGTTTTTCGAACGTGGTGCCCCGGTGGAAATCCTGGCTGATAATGACACTGCATTCCGCAGTCAGCAATTCAAACAATTCACGGAAGAATGGGGCGTCCGATTCCGACTGCGCTGCGCGTACAAACCATCTGGAAATGGTATTGTAGAGAGGTGTCATCGGACAATCAAACGGATTGCTGCGCGAAAGAGCTGCTCTATTATGGAGGCCGTGTATTGGTATAACATTACACCAAGGGATGATGTGTCTGCCACTTCTGCGCCCTTCAATCTGCTGCATTCGTACAAAATTCGAATAAAAGAAATTGACATTGTGCCCTCGCCTAACCGGGTGACTTCGACTCGGTATAAAGAAGGAAACGCAGTTTGGGTAAAAAATCCGCACGGACGCTGCACGTCAAAGTTTGTGAAAGGTCGTGTCATGGGAATAAACAGTCCACAGTCGGTAGTTATCGACGGGATACCGCGACACGTGGGAGATGTACGTCCACGGCTCACTTCATTGTTACCAACGGATGATGGCGGTGACACAACGTCAGGGAGTCATGAATGGCAAGAACCAAGCTCCAATGCAAGCAGCAGCGTCACCTCATCTGAAAGCTAGAAAGAAGTAGATTTGATCCTTAATGATCCACCGGAATATGATTCAGACCAGGACACATCTGACGATTCAGCCAGGGAGGAAGTCATGGTTATACCACCGCGAGGGAGTGCAAGGGTGAAACGACCAGCCCCTCACTGTCACTTATGTGATCATACGATCAGGGGGGAGTGTAATAGAAGTGACAGTGACTTACCAGGAGCAAAGCAAATTGGCTGCCTCGCATGTCGAACCATTCTCTGACAGTCGGTCGCGCGTGCGTACGCCTACTGCCATTTTTATGCAGCAGACTTATTTGCATAAGAGAACCACGCTACCGATTAAAAACCCGGCGAGTGGACGTGGGAGGCCACTGCTCTTCTAGGCTTCGGCGAGACTAGACGTATTGCTGACAGAAAGCGACAGCAATTTCTGGACATCTGACAAGAACCACATATCCATTGCCTCGAGTCTCTTCTTTGAAGAAATTGTCCAACATTCACTGTCGTAAAGAAGGACTGATGTCACGTAACAGCTCAGTATTCTTTTCTTCATTACCTGTCTCACAATACTCTCTTCCCAGCTTTTGGAATGTGTCCTTGGCCATCCTAAGACTTCTTCGGATCTCAGTGTTGCATTTACTTTCTTCTGTCAAAACACTTCCCAGATATTTAAACTTCTGCGTCTGCTTGATTCTAGTGTTGCCAACCTGCAAATCATATTTTTGAGCTCATCCTTTTAATGATGACCTTGCATACTGTTTTCTTATAGTTTATGCTTAGTCACTACCTTCTGAAGGAGATTTTGTAATTTCTTTTCTGTGTCTGCTATCAGTACTGTGTCATCTGTATATCTTATGTTGTTAAGATTGTGGTCGCCAATGCTAAATCCTGGTAGGGTTTCCAATTCTCTCAGAATTGCCTCTTAGAGCATTTCTATCAGTTCCTTGTGGAGTACTTTGTCAAAGGCCTTTGCATAGTCCTTGAAACAGAGATACATGTCCTTTTGCATTTGTATCACTGTTTCTGATAACATCCTGAGCATGAATATTGCATTCCTTGTTCTGGTGTCTTTGACAAACCTGCACTGTTCTTGTCCTATGTATGGCCTGGTTCTGCTGCGCGCTCTATTCATCAGAATACAAATGAGTTTTGTCATGTGGCTCATTAGGCTTAATGTTTGGTTGTTTGCATTTGTTTGTGCCTTGTTTCTTAGGCATTGCTATGAAGATAGATCTGCTGAGGTCTTCTGGTACATCCCCACTGTTATAGATTTCATTTGTTATTTTGGTGATCTTGTCTATATCAAAGCCATCTATGGCTGTCAGCATTTCCGTTACAATTCTGTCTGGCCCAGTTGCCTTGTTTCTATTCAGTTTGGCCAGTGATGCTTTTACTTTGGTTTTCAGAATTCTAGGTCTGTCGATAGTTCTGCATGTTACTGGTTGTTCTCTTTCGTCGTGGAAGAGTTCTTCAGTATACTCGCTCCAGCATTGAAGAATTTTTTTCCTTCTCTAATACGAGCGTTCCAACCAAAGGAATTGAAAAGCCGAAAACTGTGAATCGGGGTGGGTAATTGATGTAATGAATATGCATACACCCGGGTTCCCCCTCACAGTAATATGCTTGGCTGGTGTCAGCCATAAATACAGACTGATGTGGAGGTACAAGGACGCCTATTGGATGCCTATTGGCTATGCCTATTGTCTTCGGCTATTGCCTATGCCAATTGCCTACCACTATGATGACGACCAGTCCATTACGGTTACCTGCTAGATTGTCCTACTCAGTTACAGTAGTCCAAAATCACTTTGCTACTTCGAACAAATATATCCCTTTCCGGAACATATCAGTTGGCGATGAGATTCAAAACCACCTTACAAATTAAAACAAAAGAGGAAAAAAAATACAGATTACAACACTTACTAACGAAAGAACGTTAGAAAGACTTGTTCAACACTTACAAAAAGTAATTTTTCCCTCATTTTGTTTTAATGCTTATTAACGAGGAACGTTAGAAAAGAAAAACTTGTGCAATGCTTATAGAAAGTAAGAAATTGCCCTCCCTCTTGTTTGGATATAGAAAATTTTATTGTCTACATAAATTGGAGCAAAATTTTTTCTTGTGGATACGTTGGCAGAATGGAATAAATTGCGGAATTAACTAAGGTGCTACAAGTCACTTTACAGCAACAATTCCAACAACAACAACAACAATTTATTCAGCAACAAGAAAGGTTTGAAAAGTTATTCAAACAACAGGCAAAAGACAATAAAGCACTTTGGGAAGACGTATTATCTAGAACAACAAAAGAACCGGGTTCAAGATTTTTTTCTGCTGAAGGAATTTCAAATTCACTCTCTGAATTTAAATACGACCCTGACAGTGGTTCAACATTTCTGGCTTATTTTCATAGGTTTGAAACAATATTTATGAAAAGATGCGAACAATGGTCTGACGAGGAAAAAAAATCAATATTGTTGCAGAAGTTGGGAACAGAAGAAAATACAAAATATGCAAATTTAATCCTCCCAAAGAAGCCAGAAGAAATTATATTCCGTGAAACAGTAGAAATTTTGTCAAAAATTTTCAATGAAAGAGATAGAAGAGTCTATTTCATACACGATACAAGTGTCAAAATATCGTAAAACAAGAGGATGATGATTTTGTCATGTACGCAGGTATGGTTAACGCTCAGGGTGAGGTGTTTAGATTAAAGGAATTGTCAAGTGTCTAATTTTTGTCCAGGGTCTAATGACACTGAAGGACAAAGAAATTAGATCAAGAATCCTCACTAGCATGGAACAGGATATGAAGATTATGCTACAAAAATTAACGAAAGAATGTCAGTGACTTATAAACATAAAAAAGATAATACTCGGATTGAGAAGAAGAGCATTTCATGAGTACAAACTGTAAGACAACAGAAGTGGATACAAAATAAAGAAAGAATAATGATATTCAATTCGTGTGGAGGACAGCATATAAAGAAGGATTGTTTCTTTACGGATAAAATATGTTTTAATTGTGGGCATGAAGGCCATAGAAGTTCCCATTGTTGGGAAAAAAAGAGAAAAGAAAAATCAAAGTCTCAAACAAAGGTGAACGTAGTTTTGTCTAAAAATGAAATTGAGAAGGGTCAAAGAAGAAAATACCTCAATGTAAAAATAAATGGGTAAATTATTACTTGATTCAGGAAGTGATATCTCGGTAATAAATGAGCAAACATGGAAAAAAATCGGTTATCCACCATTGACTAACACAGACAAAATTGTCAGGGGAGTGTCAGGAAAAAGACTTAAGTTTAGAGGTGAATTAAAATGTAACATTTCCTTCATGGGAAAAATTCACAAATCGAAAGTGTATGTGCTCCTTGGTTCAGTAAACCTCTTTGGTTTAGACTGGATTGTATTGTTTAATTTATGGGAATTACTGGTAAATTCTTTCTGTAACAAAGTTAACATCATAGAGAACTATAAGACGAAGCAAACAGAAAGATTTATTATGGATTTGAAAGGAGAATTCCCTCGCGTCTTTTCAGAAGGACTAGGTCTGTGTACAAAAACAGAAGTCAACTTCGAATTGAAAGAAAATGTTAAACCAATCTTTAAACCAAAGAGAAAAGTACCATTTTCAGCACTAGACACAATAAATGAGGAATTAGAAAGGTTGGAGAAAATTGTTGTAATTTCAAAAGTTGATAACTCGGATTGGGTGTCTGTGTGCTGACTTTTCGACAGGCTTAAATGATTGTGTGAAAGACCATGTGTACCCTCTACCGTCTCCGGAGGATATATTCACTAAATTAAATGGAGATAGAGTGTTTTCAAAGTTGGACTTGTCAGAGACTTACCTTCAGGTTAAAGTCAGTGAAGAATGTTCAAAGTACCTGACAATAAACAAGCATAAAGTGATTTTTAAGCTAAATTGTCTCCCTTTTGGATTGAAGGTAGCTCCAAGCCTATTCCAGCAAATAATGGACACAATGTTGGCTGGTATGGAGTATGTAATCGCATATTTAGATGATATTTTGATTGAAAGTGAAAACGAGGTCCAACACAAAACGCATATTAGAGCAGTATTTCAGAGAATTGAGGAATACGGGTTTAAGCTGAGTGCTGAAAAATGCGAGTTCTTCTTAAAGAAGATAAAGTATTTATGGCAGATAATTTATAGTAAAGGAAGAAAACTGGATCCAGAAAGGGCTGAGGCTATAAAAATATACCAGCACCTGATAATGTGGCTAAACTCCAGGCCTTCTTGAGATTAGTAAGTTACTATAGCATTTATATCCAAAAATGTATGATATGAGAGATCCTTTAAATAATTTGGTGAAAAAGGGCGCAAAGTGGATATGGTCGAAAGAATGCAAACAAGCTTTTAAAAAAATAAAAAGCTGTCTATTAGCAGACCTATCGTTAGCACCTTTCGACCCGAAGAAGAAAATCATTGTAGCAGCAGATGCCAGTAATGAGGGACTATGTGCGGTATTGCTTCATAAATTCGAGGACGGATCTATGAAGCCAATAGCACATGCCTCGAGAAAGTTTCAGATAAGTATATTTTATTTCAAAAATTTTTTAAATCAAGAGAATTATGTTGTGCTGAGAGAATTGTAAATATGGCTAAAATCAGCCAATTTTAGTAATTAAAAAATAATTCCAATCAATGTAAATTTGTTTTGAAATACAACAAAGTATTTTGCTTATTGGAAATTTAATCTATTAGCTTGAAATTAAAAATAAAATAAAAGCTTCAAGAAAGATTTTTCTTTTAAAAAATAATTTTAGATCTTAGGTATCATGTTTCTTAGGAGGTACTGATATATATATATATATATATATATATATATATATATATATATATATAATGAAATTTGAATGCAACAGAAAACTGAAAAAAAGCCAAAAATGGTCATAAAAATAATTAAAAAAAAAAGCCTATAAAATTTTTTTTTTAATTTTTCACATGCTGTATCTGTATATAAAATAATTATCTTAGTAAAAGTTTTGAAAATTAACTCAGTTTTATTTACCTTAAATTATACTTAGCATTTTTACATTTCTGAATTGGGTATTGGTTGAATGCACAGAATGCCAGTATTAACATAAACACCATTGAATTCATTCTTATTTTTTGGTTAGATTCAGTTGCTTCTCAGTTTTTAGAATTGCACCAATCTCACAGTGATGAAAAATGAAACCTTAAGCAGCCTTGAGAGATCAGGAGGGCAAAGTACTACCTTTGATAGATTATCCCACCGACACTAAGCATATACATGTTATACTCTTCTATGTAACACCTCACTGAAAAGCTGGTTTCACTTTCCTGTAGTCTGATATTTCTCTTGCTTTCCAAGTCATTGCTCAATCACTTTCTCATGTCTTTCACAAAGAGGAATTAAGTAACAGTAGTCAAATTGAAATCTCAATTTCACAAGTTGGCCAAGAAGATCAGCAGGGCAAGAGACAAGGTGAGTTCTAAATTCTATTGATAGTCAATCAATGATATTTCTTTACTACTCACACTTGCTATGTTTTGAATATTATTTCTTCTGTTCTTTAATTTTTTTTTAATGCTATAAGAAAAAAAAAGTGACTTTTTTAATTTTGTCTTTTTTGATCTATTTCATTAAATATGATCATGTTCATTACCTAATTTCTGTATGAGAACAATTTTTTATCAAACCTCATGAGAAATTTAAAAAAAAAAAGAAGAAATTGGATATTATTCCTTTGGTAGTATGATTATAGCTAATTTGCAAACATATTGATTAATATTATTTAGATGGTGTTTTTTTTTAATCATTTCATCCCCAAGAAAGCCACTAAAACAGTCACTGACTGTGAGAGAATATGTGGGAAAAAACATTATTAAGAGAATGGTAAAAGAACAGGAATTAAGAAGATGAAAAATAATGATTGACATTGCATTTAAATTTTTCAAGATCAAAGTTGATTTGAAAGTGGGAAACCAGAAGAGAATTCCACAAGCGAGAAGTGTGAAAGAAGAATCTGTTAGCATAGACCTTAGTTACATCTAGCAATTTCAACTGTAACATGATGAGACCTTGCTGCCAATCTAGTACTGTGCTTAAATTAATAAGTCTAGGTACCATACAGGAAAGTTCATTGGAATAATTACCACAAAAACTATTTATAGAAAAGACACAGGGAAACTGTTACAGCAGTGGGAAAGTGACAGAACCAATAATATTGCAGATTCTTTTTTGTATCTTATCAAGAATCTCTAAATACATAGCAGAATTGCCAGACCAAATGTGGTAGCAACATTCTATGCATGGACAAATGGCAGACTTATAAGTGCGTAAGGTAAATTCTAGTGAGAAAAATTGTCTAGTACAAAACAGTAAACCAACTTTCCTAGCAGCAGATCCAGTGATTGATTCAATATGATCTTTCCACTTTATGTCAGTGGAAAATATTAGCCCAAGAGGGCACAATAAGTCACTCTCCTGGAGGTTAGCATCAGCCATGGTGATAGAAGGAAAAGAATTTCTCTAAGATGATTAAAAGGGAGCAGTTTTGTTTTGGAGGTGTTAAAATGTACAAACCATTTTCTGCACTAGTTAACAGCAGATTAATGGTCATTTTCAATATCAGCTGCAGTTCACTAGAGTTCTTAAAACGGGAACTACAGAAGAAAATTTCCAACAAGCTGGAAAGTAAGAAACAGCGAGGCATCTCTTGTAGAGTTTAGAGAGAACAGGATCCAATTCAGTAGCACATTTCTTAAGGATAATTGCAGGTATATTATTACGTTTGCATGGGGCACCTCGATGTGGTGTAATGGTTAGCAAGCTTGTCTCGCTAGAACAATTGCGACTGAGTAGTGAGTTCGATCCTCACTGGGTGCCCCATACTTTCGGCCTTGTGCCACATCAGAGTTATGCTTGGAAAATCACTATTACGTTTGCATGCTTTGTGGGCACCAAGTTTGTAGACAATAATGGAAACCATGGACAGAGTGCATATCACATAGTAGAGACTCAGTTCTAAGAGGAAAATTAGGCAAAGACTCTCCTGATAAGTCAAGAGTAGAAATCAAAGAGAATTTATGAATAACGTGTTCTGCTTTATCAGCACAAAATGATGAGGAATTATGGACTTACACTTATTTAGCACACTATTACAGAGCTGTCATTAGAGCCAAACTTGTGTGTATACATTGCCTCACTCTATCAGCAAACAATGACTTAGCCTCATTGAGGACACATTTTCAATTATTATGATCAGACACAAAGAAACATCTCTTGTGATTAGAGTTATCACATTGGTATAGCTAGAAAAAGTGATTCCTCTGGGCTATAGCAATGCTAACCACAGAGAATATTGTAATTTTATCTGGTATTTACAAGATAGTACAAAAGCTTTCAATGCCAGCTTTCACTCAAGAATAAACCTCAGGTACAATCTTCAATATGAAAATTAATGATTTCACTCCAAAGGTAATTGTAAAGAAAATCACAAAATTGGTATGCAGGTAACAGAAAGAAGTTTTGTGAATAGGAAGTTCTGTCAAATAGACAACTCAAAAGAAATATCAACAGACACTACAGTATGATCTGAATAGCAAAAAGGACAGAGTTGCAATGCATGACAAAAGTTAGAAGAAGTAAGGAACAAATCAAGTAAAGAAGCATGTTGGTTAGAACTACGAGGGAAATGAATAGGGAAATTCACCATTTGACTGAGAGATTGAGTAACTTTAAAATTGAAAGTAGTATTAGAGTAGTAACCCCCACTTGATAGAAGATGTACCCGTCGAAGTGGTTAATAAAATAGTAAGAGTTAAAATCCCTTTTGTTGATGTCTTTTCCTTTCTGGTCTCCAAAAACATTTCAACGCCTGGCTGGGAGAAGACATGCATGATAAGGTACACTGTCATGGAATCAACCCTGTCAACCAAGACCTCACCAGAACGAGGGTGTTATACAATATATACGTTATTTGGTGCCATTGACCAGACCTCCCAGCATGGGGGGGTGCAGAATGAGGGCTGCAACACAATGGTGAAAAGCTTTGAGAAGATTTTTGACTGAGGACTCAAAAAAACAAAAAAAACAGGAATGTGAAAAGAAAAGAAAAAAGTAGTCTAGACATATTGGACAGTCTGTAAGTATGATGATATTATTTTGTTCTGCTGTCACACACATGTGCACATCTTCAACAAACAAGGAAGTAATAATGAAAAAAAAAACTATAGAAAAAAGATTTTGATGGACAGAAAGATTATTTAAAAAAGGATAATTAAAGAAAAAAGAAAGGACACAATTTGGATTTTTGAGGTTTTGTTTTGTTTAGTTTTGACAAAAGTTTGAAGCCATGTGAAAAAAAAATTATTGTTTATGTTTTTCATTGCCACGCTTTAAATAAGGTCATGTTTGGGATGATTTCATGTTGTATATGCTGCAGGTGTAATTTTTATTTTGTGGTGGGAAAAATCTGACCACAAAAGTTTCACTAAGAAAAAGATTTTTTTTTTCTTGAAGAAGTAAATCTGACAAGTTCAATGATTGACCACGTAGAAACCTGAATTTGCATACATGAATGCAATGGAATATTGTTTCGGAAAAGAAAGACTGGTGGCATTTGGTTATGAGGCATTCCCACTGTGATTCTGTGTACATTAATCAGTTGAAATTTTTTGTAACTATCAAGCTATAATTATTTTGTTAATTGTAATTAGCTGACAAATAATTGTTTTTCTTCATTGTTGTAACAATTTATTTTTTTTTATTTTAAGAACCATATGTGTTCTTTTGCCTTCATTAGTTGGTTCATTAACTTATTAATTGTGAATTTAGATAATTAATTTTTTGTGGAAAAAGTAAGTTAGCTAATTGTTAAGGGAATAAGTAGATTTAGCTTGTATGGTTTCATATTTCCGAATGTGTTTGGGTCTGCATCCTGGGGTGGAAATGGTCAAACCTAGCTATGCAGTTAGGGATGCAATGATTTATAGGGAGTAGAATGGGGTGGGGGCTGTGTGCCATGAAGTATTTATATTGAATTAATATATCTTAAGATACCCCCAGGGTCAAGTTTTGGGGGCCCTGATGACCTAGTGGAATTGGTCAGGTGGCTTGTGGGATGCCAAGTTGTAGTAGCGATTAAGGGAAGATGGGAACCCATGTAACCATGGTAGAGCCAGCAATGGATTAGTTAGATGGTGCTGAGTGGGCTTGGTTTTTTTCCCCGTGGGGGGGCAGCCAAGGGCAGGAGGAAATGGATATGGTGTGAGCTGAGTTTTGACACACACAGGCAAGTGGTTAATAACAGTGATTATAAAAAAAATTAATGGTGGTGAAAAAATTGTGAAGATCTGTTCATGTGAATCTGGTAATATGTAAGTAAAAATGTAATTAGTTGAGTGTTTGAATAAATAGGGTGATAATGAACCATGTGTACTGTGTCACTGTGAGTGGGAGAGAAGTGTGGATCATAGTATATTTAACGTGTAAAAATTAGGTGGCAAGGATGTGGTTCAGTTACAGAATTGGTTGATGCTGTGGTGTGGGGGCTTTTGGCATGTATTGTGTGTTTTTTTGGACCAGTATTTGTTTTTCAATGAATTATATGTCATTTTATGTAGTCTCAAGTGAAGAGGCAAGGAATTTTGTTCTCCTCAGGAATATTGGATTGCAGACCTGCTGAACTGGGTGGAGGGGATATCAGAGAGGTCAAAGTTCACTGTTGGAGTGTTTTTTATCCAGACTGTTGTCTGAGGGGTTGACCTTGGGGCACGGTAGCTAGTGACCAAGAATAGACAAAGAATTGTCTGGTATTGTTTTTGTTGAAAAAAAAAATGTTTGTGAAGCATAAGAAAAAACTGGTCAGAGTTTTGTTATTTATGTTCATTCTTTTTCAGGAATTGTATATGTGCATGACAGAGTGGTCATGTGATAGAGGTCCAATGAAAAAAAAATTATAAGAAGCATGCCTTGCATACATGAAATAATAAAGGGTATTTTAGAATAAATAGTTGGAATAAAATTCATAAATTAATTTTTTTTTGATGGTTGGGTAAGGAATCTTAAATAATAGTTTCAGACTATTATTTTTTTTGGTGGCTGTGTATTTTGGCTCAGACTTTCTGAGGCTAACCTTTGAGGTTAGATAGTAGACAAAATAGGGATGTCAATTTTGATTGGCTGAGCCAAACATGAGAATGAGATATAGATTAAGGTTTTTTGAGAGTTGCTGTTTGGATGTCAGGCTAACTAGATGTTTTAGATTGCTGTTGTGCAACTCCTCTCCCCACCCCGTCCCAGTGGGGAAGGGTCTTTTGAGAGAGGGTTGTTACATGTCAAAGGAAATGGACATGTGAGATTTTAGTGTTTGTAAGCAGCTCCCTAATAGTGGGTATAGTAACCTCCACTTGATAGAAGATTTAGACATTGACATGGTTAATAAAATAGTAAGATTTAAAATCCCTTTTGGGTCTGTCTATATTTCTGAGATGAGGTATTATGTATAGTATTTACATTAGTCGGACATCCATCAAACATGGCACGCGGAACTAGAACAGTCTACCCCAGTGATCGAAATAAAGAGTTCAGTTCGAAATTCCAACCATCTGAAGAAGGCCGAAGCATACAACGGCCGAAACGTTGTGACAAATATGGCAACAAAGATGGGGACAATAGTCTGACTAATGTAAATACTGTACAAAAATCCCTTTTGTTGACGTCTTTTCTTCTCTGAACTCCAAAAACATTTTAACACCTAGCTGTGAATCAACCACATCAACCAAGACCTCCCCAGAATGAGGAAGGTATACAACAAAAAAATTCCTAATAGAATAAAAATTTCCATTCCAGTTTGATTCACTCTCATTTGTGTTTGTCAACACACATAACACCTTTTCAAATTCAAGCAATGACCCTAAACATAAAAATACAACAACAAATCAGAAATAAAGTATAAGCTTCTGATGGGACATGACAAACAAAATATTATCTTATCTGACTGTAGTTCTATGACTAAATTTGAATGATGTCTGCTGGTTAGCTTTTGTAGCCTTAATCAATAAAACTCTGTCCTGTATTCTGGGCTACCAAACAAGTTCAAATCTCAGTAGAAACTCATTATTACTGATCTGGTGAAACAAATGTCTGCTTTCTGTACTACAGCTTGCCTTCAGCATTGCCAAAATGCCAACAACATCAAATACACAGAATGAAGCTTACTGGCTTCATTCTTAACAAAAATAACTTAAGTAAAAGAGAAAAAGAAAAAATGCATAATTTACAAGAATTGCAAAATGTTTATTAACTGTTAAGACATTGATAAAATGGATAATAATAAACACAATATTTAAATTTGTAATTAAACACAAAATATTTCACATCAAATGTTGGAAAATATTAAAATGCTGCAAATTGAATGCAGGTTCAGATTAAAACATTTTTTTCTTTTTCTTATATTAATAACAAGTTGCACATTTTTAAATTAACCATCATAATGAAAATACATTTTAGATGAGTTATGATAAATTATTAAAATTCGTTTGCTGAGAAGAAAATGAGACTAAAGAAGTATGAAAAATTATGAAGAAAAAGTATTTAAATATAATTATATTTAAAATTCCTTTGCGTATAATGGTTTTGAAAAGTTTTTACACAAAAATAAATATTTAGTTAAAATGTTTTTGCAGTGTATTTTTATTTTTATAATTTGTGAAAAAGATTTGATAAATTGGTTAAGATATTTTAATTTAAATTGTTCAATGGAGGAAATGACTTAAAAATGAGACAGTGGCTTCAAATGAGTTAATTAACACTAAAGTTTTAATCTATAAAACTTAAGTACTTTACAAAATCAATATACAAATAATACAATATCTGATACTAAGAAACTTGCACCACTAAAGAAAAATTATATTGTCTTATATATAATCTTGCCCTCCAAAATCTATATGAGTAAAATAAATCTTCATATGAAATAACATTTGATACTGACATTTATAATTTTTATTAATTTTAATTACTTCTAGTGTACCTAATATTTGTGTTGCTCAGGGAGGTTGTAGAAATTGTTTTCCCTTTAAACAACATTCACTAACTTGGCAACATGCTACTTCATTATACATATTTACCAAAATGCTGCTCCTCAAAACTAATATACAGGAGTGGGTGACCTCTAAGTGTACCAAGTGTATTTCTATTGCCATTCTTCAATAGAAATTTTCAATTGTTTTTTTTTTCTTTTTTATTATTTCAAACAGAATTATACTAAGCAAGAATAGGTATAGCATAGTAATTTCTCAAAACAGACATTGGAGACAACAAATATAAGTCATTTACTATACAAATAATATAGTAAAGGTATTTACTATACAAAATAGTGTTTATATTTTGGTGATAAGTTTGAACTTGAACAAGTAACTTAGGGAACATAAAAAAGGAACTGATTTCTGCACAAAAAATTAATTATTACAAAAAACTTTAAGTAAATAAAACTGCTGAGTATTGAGATGGAATATGATAAACATTTATTAGTAAGAAAAAAAAAAATATATATATATATATATATATATATATATATATATTATGTGTGTGTGTGTGTGTGTGTGTGACTAGGAGAAAAAATTGTTTATCCAGAAAACTACTCCTTTATTTTGAATTTCCATAATTTAAAAAGATGAAAAATTGTGTGTGCACAAAGTGATAACATATACAATTCTATTTATTTTATTTATCCTAATATATTTAGGGATATTCAGAGAGAAATATCTGCCATTGTAACCTGTGTTAGTTTTCAATGATAGCCATTATTTTTGTAAAAGTGTATATAAACGTACTGATAAAAAATAACTAGAAATGTATATTATATAAACTTGTAATGTTCATATATTTTAATAAAAAATATCAGTTAAGTACACAATCATATTATTTACCTGTACTACCATATGTTGCTGTCTTATATAAGTTATTGCTTCAGTAACTTTATTTAAAAAATCTCAATAAATAACAGAAAATATAACATTATGTAACTGACTATAGACATCATCTGATTATTACATATTCAAAATTCCTGAAATGGCCAGTAGTTAATTTTTATCAGCAAAAGTAGTGAAAAATAATTGTGAACATTTTATAATATCTTCATGTAAACTAATTTGACTTTTAAATTACTTATGAGACCATTTTAAAATGGACAAGGCTAATGTATAATTTTTTTTTGTAAATACCATTTAGGACATAGGTGATCATGACTCTCCACAGATTCCATTTCTTTAATATCTACAAATTTTTATGTATAAATATGATTATCTACACAGTCAGTATTGATTCCTGCAAATACTTGTTGATAAAATTGTCCCATAAAATTTACCTTTTTTTTCTTGCCTATGTAATTCTTTAGATATAAACAACATAAGAATGAATATGTAACCATATCTGTCTTTCATCTCTTTTGATTTGTTTGTTTTTTTTTTGCATTTAGTTTCATACTAATTTCATTTAGTAAATACATACACTTTCATAAAAAATATTTTCTATTTCATTTAATTGAATATTTTTCAAATTCTCTATATGTTATATTTTTGATTTAAAAGGTATCTTCTGGTTGCAAATATTTTATAATATTTTGTGCCAATATGAAAACTTAGTACAGAGCAAATAAAGATTGATAGTTTAACCCATAACTCAGTATCAAGATGTTTTAATTTCTCTTTTACTTCTGGTACCATGAATAATCTCTTTAATCTACAAATAAACAACTCCAGATTAAAGACAAATGAGGCCCTGTGCTAGTTAAGTTATGAAGCCCCTTACTTGGGCTCTGAAGGAGGGAGGCCTGGCATGCCTACACAGGCATGGAAGGAATATGGGGGCCACCTGGCCAAGGAGGACCTGTGCTTAAGTCCACCTTAATAGTAAATCTGGCACTGCACTTAAGAATTCTTATATTATTCCAGAAAAATATACAATTTTTGGAAGTAGCAAAACTTTAAAAATTAAATGTAATCCTATATAATACAATTCATAAAAGATCATTTAATTTGTTATTCTTCAATAATATCACCAAATCTATGACAATGCTGAGTAAAATAAGAGTAGAACTTTTCCATAACTTCATCATTATATTTCAAGAAGGGTTCAAGTTTTCTAAAAAGAATATTGTTAGAAAGTGAAATATTGAAAACTGACACACCAAATCTGGACAGAAGGGTCTCTTCATATAACCTGATAGCCATTAATACTTCACATTCAGTTACTTGATGTTGAAGGCTTAATTTTGCAAAACTAATAGCGTATTTAGTGATTACCTCAATTGCAGATACAGGAACACTGGATTCATCCATATTGTAACTTCTTATTCTCAATGATGCTAGGTAATATTCTTCAATCATCTTTTTGCTTTTCTTATTTACACTGACTTGCCAACCTTGTAGACATTTCAGCAAGCCATGCATATCTGAATCAAATGAGCTGAAATTGTTATCTTTTGATCCCATAGCCACAGACAAAAGATGATGGCTAATCAATTCATCACTTTCTGAAAAAGTACTTGGATCAGTATAAACTAAAATATCAAAAGCATCCAGGACACATTTTGGCAAATCTCCAGAGTTGCATTTCATCAAAAACTTATCAGAAGTCTGTGTCTGAGCAGTTGACTTAGAGTCACAATAAGTCCACAACTGGCACTTCAAAGGGTACTCAAGAATTTGAGGAAGGCTGTCAGTAAATTTAGATTCAACTTCAATGGAAATTTTGTTTGACATTATCACTGATTGAAGCTTATCTCTTAAAGTTTTCTTATAACAAGAAATATCACCAAGATAACAAATACCATTAGATGCCAGAGTTAAGGAACCAGCTTTTATATAGTAGGGAGATGTGCCATACATGTCTTTACAGACTTTACCAGTTAGACAGTTATTTGTATTATGTTTAATTACTCTTTGGCAGTATGCAAGGCTATGGAGTAAGAGCTTTGATATTATAGAAGTTTCCTTTCCTATCACCAAAAGATGAAGTGGTAATAAATTTTCAGCATTAAGAGATGATACTAAATTCAATAAGAGACACAATTTCAGCTTCCAGAATGTGCCAGGAGGAGAGATATCACCAGCAAAATAAAAAGACAAGCTTAATGCAAACCTCCATGGAGGAGGAGCTACTTTTTTAAACATTTTCTTTAAATTCTGGGGTACTTGACTGAAACTACTGCACTGGTATTTTTCTGGTGAAGAAATAACATTATTAGCTTCAACTGTTAATGATATTTTATTCTCCACAAAATCCCTACGGATTATTCCAAAAAATTGATGTTCTAACCCTAAAGTCACTTTTTTTGATATGGATCCCCTTACATAAATTGGAATTGCTTGATACCATTGATTATTTGAAAATGCAAATGCATCTGATGGTAGCACATCAACTATGATTTTTTCAGCCAGAGTGCGATATGATTTGGCCTCAATTAAAGCTGTGCCACAGTAAACACAAACGAAATTGTTTTGGATTGTTTGAGTTTCCAATGCACCAGGAACATGTGTTCTTATATACTCTTTGCTTCTAGATCCTTTGCAGGTTCTTTTTGGGCACAAATACATTGTATAATGTGAATATTTTGATATTGCAGTCATACCAACTACAATACCTTTTAAGCATATCACTCGAGACATTTCTGGAATTTTTAAAAGATCTGAAAATGTTCTGATTGTATACACTCCAGGAATATTTGGAATTGACAACAGATGAAGTACAACTAATATCTGATTTGGGGAAACTTTAATTGAATTTCGTACCGTAATATAATGGTAAATAAGTTCATGAAATAATAAGGTTACATCTTTTTGGGAGTTCAATAAAAGGTTACCGAGACTTGCGTTTTGATTTAAAAGCTCCTGAGGATTGATCTCAATGTCGAATGAATAAAACAAATCATTTTGAGTGTTGTACCGTCTACAAATCTCTCCAATATTCTTAAGAATGCCAAACCGGTCCACATAAGATAAAGCAGCAATTAGAAGATTGTACCTTGACAGCGCCTCTGTTTTTGCCATTATTTCAGAATTTCCATTAGATTGCCGGCTTAAACGATATCGTTTCCTTAAACATTGACGAAACCTCTTATTGTAAAAATAAAAAAAATCATTTCTATTTTCAGAAAGTTAGAAGTTGAACATAGTCCTTATTCTTTGTTTTCCTGTGATTTTATTAAATTCCTATTCAGTTTCTTCTGTAGAATGAACGTTGTCGTTACATAGTATTTGCAACCATTTTTTTCTGTTTTTTTTCTCATCGGCAGTAGACTTCAAGTAAACAAAGAAAGTTCTTCAAAAATCAAAATTAAATGAAAAACTACCATTAATTTTATTGTATTTTGGTGTTCTTTCTTTTAACATTTTCTTTGATGAGATCAAATGTTTTAATTTCCTCCTAGTAAAAGTGAACTATTTGACTGAGCGAAAGCGATTTCGGCGGAAGTTGAGTCTAATCATTCGGAACAAATTTCCGTGTAATAATTGTGGACTTTTATAACGCTTTATGTTGCGCGTAAAAAAACGAAACAAAACAAAAAACATAAGCTATAATGACATAAATGCAATCTAAATTAAATAGGTCATTACAGATTATTCAAACAAAACTATTTTAAATTTTATTGATTTTTTTTTTTGCATGTACAGTAAACAGCACTTCCACGACAAAAAAAGTTAATTTTTTCAATTTTCATTGAATTGACTCATGGAATTTAATTTTCTTGTTTTTGCACAAGAATTTTTAGATTTTCTATTTTTAAAATTGATGAGATGTAGAACTTTAAGTTTAATATTGTTTAGTCTTTAATAAAAACAGTACCTCAGTGTAATAATAACGTTTTTCATTTAACCAATGATCTGCAATTTTATCACAAAAAAAGGGTGTAAAATCGAGAAAATATTACTATATCGGACGTTTACAAACGATAACATGTACTTCTAAAATAATTAGTAGAATATTGACCCATTTGAATTTTTCACATGTTACTCCAAATGTGTGAAAAAAAAAGAAGCAAATGTTGTACTTCCACGAACTTTTTTTTAAAAAAAAGCTGAAAAACATATTTTTAAATAATTTATCTTTGTAGTTAAATTGTGGTTTTATTTGAAAGATTAAATAGCCTAAAGTCAATTTGTAAAAAAAAAAATAAAAAATAAAATCTATTAAATAAATTAAATATTAAATAAAGATTTTAAAAACAAAAATCTAAAAACAAACTCATATCGCTAAAGTTCGACAAAAAAAGAAAAATTAAAACATTTTTTAAATTTCTTAAAAATCCAAAATCTGTCCCAAACATTTGTTTTGAAAAAAACAAAACAAACTATAACGATTAATTAGATTTTGTAAGCTAAGCATATTACTTGCTTTATTTCCAGTACCACACTGTAGGGTATCCTCAGCTACATTACATGTTCAATAAAAAAATCACGCCGTAAATAATATATATATATATATATATATATATATATATATATATATATATATATATAGGCGCCTAGTATAAGTTAAAAAAAACCTTTTGGAAATACTTTTTTAGTCAGTTACAACTCCTTAATCAATTGTATTTCTAATATTATTATAATGACATTGTAGCGATACGTAAATGAGGCACTGTAAAACTGAAAGGTAGTAACGTTATACTTACGGGAGAGTTATCTTCTCTTGACAAGACTACATCTGTCAGAGAGAATAATACCTATCATAAATTATGCAATATGTGTACAGCGATTGAAAGAAGCATCAAGATATTGTGAGTTTGAAATAATGAGCTAATTTTGCCAAGACTGATTGAAGGAATGTTTGACATCTACAAGTGTAAAATTCTAGAGCGGCTTCAAGCTCATAATATGAACTTGGAAGCATGCGTGCAGTTCTTACAGCAATTGGAATTGAGTCAAAAATTTAATGTCTCTGAAGGTAGTATGGAGACTTATAGTGCTACTAAAAGCTTACTTGTATGCAGATATTGCAATGAGGAACATGAGAAAAACAAAAATAAGTGTCTGGCCTTTAGGAAATGGTGTTTTAAGTGTAAAAAGAGGAATTATTTCAAGATGCTATGCAGATATGAAAAGCTAGTGGAAAAAGTAGAAAATATACATCCTATGATTGAAAATAAGGAAGTATTTGAGATAAAAGCACAAGATAAAAGTAGGGAAATAGTGAAGTTGAATGGAGTAACTTTACTCATGCAGGTGGATACTTGAAGTGATGTTTCATTGATATCGAAGAATTTTTAGGAAAGAATGAGCAGACCAAAGTTAAAGAAAAGTAATCTCCAGTTGAAACAGTTTGATGGGTCAATCACCAAAATTTTAGGAATCTTTGAAAGCAGATTTGAGACAAAAAACAGATCTGAGATAATACCCATCAGAGTCATGCCAAACAAAAAAACACAGTCTTTTAGGAATTGACATGTTAAGAGTGGATACATTGAAGTTGATAAATTCCATGAAGTTTGTAAAAACGGATGTTAACTTATTAAGGGCATATGAGGCAAGTATTCAGTTTAAAGCAGCCAACCCATCTATTTTCAAGCCCCAAAATTTCTTGTTCAAATGCTACCCTTGGTGGTTACTAAGCTGAACAAAACGGTGGAACAAGGAATATTAGAAAAAGTCAACCATGGTGATAGCAATTGGGCTTAACCTATTGTGGCAATATGCAAGTCCAGTGAAGATTTATGAATTTCTGGCAATTATAAGGTGGGCATGAATCACCAGATCTATTCATATCTATTCCCAAACGTTGAAACAGCATGCCATGAGTTTGCTGGTATGAAATACTTTGTTGAAGTTGACATTAAGTCAGCATATAATCAGATAAAAATTGATAGCAAGTTTCAAGAAGTCACCACAATGAACACACCTATTTGATTAATAAGATGGACTCAACTGCCATTTGGAGTAAAAACATTAAGTCACATTTTCCAAAAAGCCATTGAAAAACCTTTAGAGGGAATTAAAAATATAATTGCTTATCAGGACGGCATTGGTGCATGCAGTAAAGGACAGCTTAAAAGTAAAATGGAGCAAGTTTTGAGAAAATTAAAAAGAACTGGTATGACAATTGTAATAAATGAGAGTTTAATTGTGAAAAAATTTCATACCTAGGATATCAAATATCCAAAAATGGTCTATTTCTGGATGATAAACTCAATAAGATATCAGAGATAGCTGCATTAAGATATAAAAGATAATTTTTTTTTTAGGATTAACCAATTTCTATAACAGATATCTACCACAATATAGTGTCCTTGTGGAACCATTTAACAAAATAAGGAAGAAGAATACCGAGCTTCAATGGACAAAAAGACAGGAGGTTGCTTTTGAGAAATTAAGAAAAGGCACTCATAAACAAACCAGTTGTTAAAATTTTCAACCCATTTAACTACTGATGCCAGTGACTCTGCTATAGCTGTAATATTATTGTAATGTACTTATCCAGAAAACTAACATTGGTGGAGGGAAATTATTTGAATGTTGAGAAGGAAACATTGGCAATTGTGTGGAGCACAGAAAGAGCTAGAAATTTTTTTGCTGGGAAGGAATTTCTATTAAAATTTGGTCCCAAGCCTTTGGAATTTATATTCAACCCCAGAAGAGAGTTGCCAAAAGTCCTATCTGCTAGGATATTAAGATGAGCGAGTAACCTTATTGCGTTCGACTCTGAAATCATATATATTAAAGGAAATAGAATTCTGCATGTTGATGCATTATTTTAGTTAAATTTTGAGAGTAAAAATGTTGAAGCGAGTGAAAATTAGGAGGATAGGATTTTGCACTGGATAGAAACGGACGCATTATCCTCAAATCAGCTTAGGTTGGAAACTCTGCAGGATCTAGTGTTGAATAGAATTATGGAAAGAATAAAGAGAAATACATTGAGTTATTGTTCTGTAGCTGAGAGGCTGTATAAAGAGTCAAGACACAAACTAACAATGGGAAAAAGGAATTATATGTAATGGATATCATAGAACCTTCGTAGTCTCTGAGAAAAGAATTAATGCTGTGTATGATGATATACATGGAAGTATATTGGCTACACAAATGAGATTAAAGTTGCAAGCATGGTGGCCAGGCTATTTGAGAGATGTGGAAGGGTATGTTAAAAGATGCCCAAAGTGAGCAGAAATAAAGAAATTTAGGCAAAAGAAGATTCACTCATGGCCAAAGGAAATGGAACCATGGACACAGGTACATATGGATCATGCCTACATTAAAGATATAGGACTATTTCTGATATTAGTCAACTCATATTTAGGTTGGCTGAAATTATTAAAGTCATGGATGGAAAAGCCACTTCAGAGAAGTGGCTTTTCCAGGATAGTGGTTTTGAGATATGGAGTACCAAAAACCTTAGTTTCTGACAATGTACCTGAGTTTTGTGAAGAAAGTTTATGTGCATGGTTAAAATTTATTGGTTGCATTCCATACAAAACACCACTTTACCACCCACAGACAAATTGCAGAGAGAATGGTTCAAACAGTAAAAATGTGATTAAAAGCATTCTCTCTAGTAGATTGTGATATAGAGAGTTATTTATCCAGACTACTCCTAAGTTATAGAGCTATTCCACATGCAAGCAGAAGACAAAGCCCATATGCATTGATGGAAAGTCAAATAAGAGTCCTGATTACCATGTCATTTGCACTGAATTAAAGTGTGTGGTAAAGAAAGGACAAGAATTCAAGTTCTGAAAAGGTGAAATTTGTGGTGCAATATGATATATAACAAAATGTCCTTTGAAAAATATATTTAGAGTTCCAGAGAAAATTTTAGTGAATATTTGGTGCCAAAAAATGTTTGGGAGATAATTGTGAAGTGCATTCAATATTGTTAGGGTGAAAGATAATGATGTGATGTTTTCTTTTCAATCATTTTGTTAATTTTTATTTTTCTCACAATAAATAAACAGTTTGTGCATTAGCATGTAGTGAAGCAAGGTACTACAGTATTGTAATGGATGAAGTTGCTGTTGTCCATCAGTTTGTAGTGGGAGGAGTTATGACTGGTTGCTTGTCATGATTGAGACTTTCAAAGTAAAATTCCACACATTGAGGATTTCACATAAAGAACAACATAGCTCCCAAAAGAAGAGAAAGAGAAAATTATATGTGTATACAAATCATTAAAAAAAATGGAAATAAAAGATTGAGGGTGCAGCTGTATCCTCTCTCATGGAGAGAGGATACAGCTGGACCCTGGTGCCGTTTGAAGTTGGCTGTAGAGGATTGCCTGCTGCTTTCTTAAAGAGATTCCTTAAGTGTGCTGGTATCTAAAGGCTGAATAAGGTTATAAAGACTCGTGGTGAAAAAGCGGTGGAAGTGCAATTCCTATCGAGTCGCAACATACATAGACCGGTTACAATGTAACATCATCCAGTTGTTGTGGAGCTTAATGGGATGAAACTTTGCTGAAGCATGATGCTCAGCTGGAGATTTCAGCTGGTCTGGAGCACTTGATGTGTACATGCGTTCTTATCTGTACTGTGTGGGAGCATGTATGAGGCATCACATGGTGGTATGAAATTACGAAGTCTGCTGCTGAGGGAAGTGTCCTGTTGTTATTGTTATTACAATCCAGAGCAAAAGAGATGGAGAAGAGGATTATGTCCTTCCTTTTATAGTCCTGAATTAAACAACACCTAGCGAGCAAATCATGTAAACAAAGGAGACTGCTTCAAATTTTTGCCTCTGAGTGGGGGTGTTAAACATAACACTACTTCCTAAGCCTATGATAGCCTTTGAGATTTCTTTTATGGCACAGAATGCTGATAATTATATGTTATTGTAAAAACACACCAAACTCATGGCTACTTGGACTAAAATATTAAAGGATTATTTTTTAATTTTTCTTACATTGACCACTTTAATAGAAAATCACTTATTATTGCTGATAATTTTCAAGATACTGAGAGAAGCTATCAGAAAACATTGATATTATCTGGAATTTCAGGACTGACTGCATTTAATGGGACAAATATTAAATAGACCATATTTTCTAAATATAGCCTATTTAAAGTTCATTCTGTTTTCACTGGTGAAAAATATAGCAGTACATTCTTCTCTCCTGGAACATAAATCAACCCTAAAGCCATTCTGGATATGATTAGTTATAAATTGAAATATTTTTTTTTTATAGATTTGACCATGCTGATAATGTCCACTTTATTTCACATATAAGTGACATTGTGCGATCGTTTATTTGAGTTTTAGAGTTGGAAGTGTTAGTTTCAGTCTGTATAAGTCTTCCAGTTAATGGTCCATTGTATCATAGATACTTTTGCATACCAAATTTCAAGATGAAAAAACATGCAAATTTTTATCACCAATACATCAAATATGCAAAATGCTGCAAGCAATTAAACTGGGTTAGAAAGAAAAATGCTATGATTATTCATGCCAGTCAAATTGTGACTCCATGGCATAACCCAAATAAAAAGGAAAATAATTGACAAAAAGACAATAAAAAGTAAAAATGAAAGGGAGATAACTATAGAAGGACTCTTCCTTGAGAATGGAAAATAATTCATATATTGCTGTTTTTCATTGTTGAAATGAAGACTAAAATTATTGAGACACTCTTGTTCTTGTTCCTGGAATTGTTTCATCTTTAAAAACAAATGATGTTGTCCAGCAACAACATAATTACCACAACTTTTGCACCTGTGCCTGAAAAAGGAAAACTCAACAATAAATGCTTTATTTTATTTATTTTTTTTTTTTTAAAAAGAACAATATTCATCACTAAATCCTTTAGATAAAGTAAAAGAAGAGAGTGATAATGATAATCATGATATTATAGAAAAAATAAAAATAAAATGTTCAGTTTCTACAGAACTTGATCCTCTAAAATGATGATGAATTGAATGTGACACATAAATCTCCACTGATTGGACAGGGCAGTGTTGCTGAAATTTGAATAAATTATGTAATTTCAACATAATATGAACCAAAGAAATTTGCTAAGGAGATTATATTGAAGTAGTTTAAAAGTGAATGGTCTAAACTTGTTGTACACTTATAATTGTCTGTCATCAGCAGGTTATATTTATTGTTGAGTTTTTATTTTTCAGGCACAGGTGCAAAAGTTGTAGTAATTATGTTGTTGCTGGATAGACTGTCCATAAAATGTAAAGCACAAAACATTGATATTATGTCATCTAAATAATGTACATCAGCAGCATGTACTGTGTAACTGAGAATATTTGAAACTTATTACCGAAACTCTATTGCTTACTTCCCAACAAAATCTAGCTCAAGGTGAAATTATCAATATTAACAATGGTAAATTTTACATCTACAGTTCAAGAATATGATCTGGCTCAGAGAAAAATTGAAAAGTCAAAGACATTTATGCAGTAGCTTGCACCTATTGTCCAAAATAAAATTCTTAGTATCATGGATGGGGTTGTTTTAGAAAGCATAGAAATTTATGCAAAAACAGTAATCAAGATATGTCAAGAGGTTTGAGTAAGTTGGTCTATGTTTCAGATTCAATGCAAGAGAAATTAGGGAGCCTTTCATTTATATAATACCTTCTATGGAATCAAAAATGTATGTAGGTAGCTGGAGCTGAAACTTGGTAAAATTGTTGGAGAATGTTTTAATGGCACAGCAGATATGAATATATTTCCACTTCCCATTTATGTCCATTATTACGAGCACATTGTATCTTGGATAGCAAGATTTACAATGACAGAAACTGAAACTCACCCATAAGAAATTTTCAGTTTCTAAAACTTTCTAGGGACCAGTCCAAATGTTTGAAAGCATCACATTCAATGGAGAAAAAATCTTAAAGTTCTTCTCTAGATTCCAAGTTAATCTCTTTGTACTATGCAACAAATTCTTGTGTGGTGTCAGTACATTCCAGGTTCTCATGATTAGGTTTTTTGCCTTTTCCATTGATATATACTACCAATGTCCTGTAAATCTGCCAATTGCAGTATGCTATCCAGGGCAAACCCTTTCAATATGTGGTGGTGAATAATTCTATTCTATAGAGGCTGCTTAAACCCTCTAGGTACTAATGAACTTTTCTGTTGCCCTAGGGTCAAGACAAAACAATCACTGCTCCAAAGACTGCCTATGTGCACTTTGTAATGCACCACATTTTAAAACTATAACATATTCTGTTCATGAAAATGATGAATGATGATTGAAAGTGCTTGAACATAGACATACACAGATAATTTTTACACACACTAGAAATAAACGTTCATTATGAAAATAAGAAAAAATTACTAAGGTAAATATTCAAAATCTTGTTGGGACACTACTTAACTACACCAGTCCACTTGTAAAACGTAGGGAAAAATTTTTGGAGAAATCATTATTGTAGATTAGTAAGCATTAGGTCTTCCTCAAGGCACATTTTCAAAATAAAACAATATTCATTTTTTATCATTTTAAAAGAGGAATTCTGTTCATTATATTGGTGCAGTGTAAAATCAATCCTTAAATTTTTACAAGATTATCTGGACTACTAAGTCTAGCTTAACTATAGCAACTCAACAATGACAAAAAAGAGAGTTCAATCATTGTTCTTTGTTACTGCAACCAGATATTTGGCCAGTTAGTACTGGGGAATATTTTGAAGGGTATGACATATATTAAAGCTGATCCCCATTACTACTGCTGCTGAATTTAGTTTCTTTTTCAAGATGTCTTCAAGAGTAATAAAGGTTATAGTCATTTAGTGAATGATGGCCATTCAATAGAAACAATGAAAAGTTTGTTCTTTTATCTTATAATTTCTTTATAAACTTATAAAGAAATTATAAATAGAAAATAACTTGAAAATTCTGTTGAAGCCTGACAATAAATATAATAAAATTCTATAAATAAAAAATGTCAATTGCCAATAATTAAAATATGTAAAGGCAAAGGAATAAAGAAGAATGTTAAAATCAATTAAAGAAGGAGAATGAAAATTACATTTTTTTGTGTTATTTTTGCTGAGAGGCAGATGGGAAGAGTAGAAAACAGAAATTAGAACAGAATATCTTTTCAGATAAAGCTTGTTAGATCATTACTATTATCTTGCTATTAGTAGTTTGACAAGTCATATGTAAAGGATTTGATGGAAAAAAGAAATAAGTGTTACGATATGAGGCATGCAATGAGAGGAAAATGAAAGACAGGAAGGTGGAGGAAGCAGGGGAAGACTGTGAAGAAGAGGATTGGAGGAGAGGACAATAAGGAAAGAGTGTTGTAGTTGAAAGAGAGGAAGGAAGATAAAACACTAGAATTGGAAGAGAAGACAATAGGGAAGGAGTTTGGGAACTGAAGAATGGGTAAGAAGTATGAGAATTGGGAGTGAGATATGAGGAAGACATTTTAAAGCTGAAGGAGAGGACTGAGGATTAAGTATGAGAATTGGAAGAGACTACAATAGAGAAGGAATTTGGGAACTGAATAAGACAAATACGGTTGATGTATGAGAATTGGAAGAGAGGGTGATAAGGAAGCCCTTTTGGAACTGAAGAAGAGGAATGGGGAAAAGGTATGAGAATTGGAAAAGAGGATTTTTAGGGAAGTCCATTTGGTGCTGCAAGAGAGATGTGGGGGGAATATGAGAATTGGAAGAGAGAATTCTAGTAGCACTTTTGGAGCTGTAGAAGAGAAATGGGGTGAAAGTATGAGAATTGGAAGAGAGGATTATAGGAATCCCTCTTGGATCTGAAGGAATGGAATGCAAAGGAAGTATGAAAATTGGAAGAGAGCTGAAGGAATTATAGTAATTGGAAGAGAAAATTATAGAGAAGCACTTTTGGAGCTGAAAGAGAAGAATGTCAGGGAAGCATTAAAATTGGAAGAAGATTATAGGGGGCTTTTTTGAGATGAAGGAGCATAGGGAAGAAGTATTAGAATTGGAATTTAGGATTATAGATAATTTTGGAGTTGAAGGAGAAGAATGGTGAGGAACATGGAAAAGAGGATTATAGGGAAGCTCTTTTGTTGTCAATTATCAAGAACAAAGAAAATGTGTAAATTTACTTTCATGTGTTTAGGATTTATTAAAATTCTAATCATTGCTTTTTAAAACAGTGAAAATTAGCAAGGATAGAAGTAGTTAAAATAATAGCAGTGTCAAAGGAAAAAAAATGTTCTTTTGACACATTGATTTTTTGCAGGCACGAAGGTTGAAGAATTTCCCAAAGGAGTTTGGTAGTTGAATGAGACAAATAAGGTGTCTGTATGAGAATTAGAAGAGAGGATGGTAGGGAGGGAATTTGGAAGTTGAAAGAGAGTGTGACACCATTCATTGGTGTAATTGTGGCACTGTTCTCTGATTGTCATTCATTCACTGCATTTGTGATGACATCCAAGGTTGTGTATTTGCATATGCACCCAACTCACTATGTGCACAGGTTTGTCTTCTCGGCAGTGATTGCTTTCAACAAAAATAAAATGAAGAGAATTGTTTTTCAAGACTCTCTGGATGGGAAGTAGCAACAATACAATTTCTCACTTAAATGTGGGATGATTTCTTCAGCTTCAAGAGGTGAGCTCTGCTATCTTCCTAACTTCACTGGCCTCTGGGGTTGGTGACTCCTGATTCCTCATTACCAGTCCTTCTATCACTGGTTGCTGGGCAGCTCTCGTTCCTCTGGTCACCTACCTACTTCTCTCATGGCTAGACCTACTTTCCTCGACTTCCTGCTTCTCTCTGTCTATATGGATAGTCCTGGGGTCCCATCCTTGCTATCCATTTTTCTTTCCAGAAGATTTGGGACTATTCCAATACTACATGGGTGGTCAAATCTTCAAAGGACTACTTTCAAAGGTCTAAAATCATTTATAAAATTTTTATGTTTCCCAATTCAAAGGTGAACTGGAGACATGAATCCTGAAATGCTAACTCCTAAGTTCACTCAAGATGGACTGGAGACAAAATTCTTACAAAACACCAATAGCTGAGTGAACTTAAAAGGAAGGAAGGAATTTAACTCTTCTGAAGATATGTAAGAAATCATATTGTTACAAGAGAACATTGTAGGAATATGAGAATTGGTAGAGAGAATGATAAGATTTTGGATGTTAAAATAGAGGAATGTTGAAGATGACAAATAAAAGTGTTCAAGACATATATGAGAATTGGAACTGAGGACACAAGGGAAGGGTTTTAAAATAACAGCAATGGGAGTTAGGAGGGATATATACAGAAAACAGCCTGATAAATCAAGTGACTTTAAAAGATGAGAATCAGGCAAAAGATGAAAAAAAACTTAAAAAGAGCATAAATATTGACTTGAGTAAGAAAAACTTATTTAAGTAAGAAGGGAAAGTTGACAGGAAATCTGAGATGAAAGGATTTTTCTAAGTAGAAAATAAAAAGAAATTTGAAAAGATAAGGAAAATGTGACATTGAAGAAAGAGCTAAGCATTAAGGCTAGAGAATGAGTTAGGAAAAAGAATTGGTTGAAGAGAATTAATTAAGAAAAGACATATTGTAAAAGAAATGAAAATAATGTTAATGTAAGAATAAGGTAGAGTGATAAATGGAAATCTTTGAAAGATTATTCATGGAACGAAAGAAGAAGAATAAAGATAAAATATCACTGCTTGCTAGCAATTTCAGTCTGTGTTTCAGATAAATTCAGCAACTCATTAAACACTAAAAAATACTATACATAAGTCTACATTTCTCTCTAGAACAAAGCAGCCATTAGACTTTGTCTACTTATATTGCTGAGAATTAAATTATTTAATTATTATTAGTTGGATAAAGTCAAAGTCCATGAACTTACTTTGCAATTAGTTTATCTGGATGTAAATTGTAAAATTATTGCTGGATTTTATTAACTACATACACACACACATGTATGCACAATAAATTTTTAGAAGAATTAATTACTTAGATATGAATTAGAATCAGAAGGAAAATTGATTTGTGAGATGATATATTTAGAATTTAGATTTAGTTTTATATTAGAGAAAATAAAAATACAATATTTTAAGTTATTTTCTTTTTTACATTATCCAAGTGAACTTATATCTACCATTCTCCTATTGGAATTAAATCTTATGCATATTTTTTAGCCAATAAAATCCCATAAGTTTTGTTTGATTAACAATAATTACTAGGGTAAATACCATCAAAATACTTGGTAGATGCAGTTGTAGACCTACTACATGTTCTAACACTTTCACCCCAGTCCCTCAATGTCTTACTCTCTTGGTTGAAGTATCTATTCAGTCCTATCCGAACTTAAGGTCTCCTGAGCATCCGCAGATTATTCGACCAGTCCACTGGTTTAATCCTGCTTCCTGCCCACGTTGTGTTTGGTTTGATCCAGAAAGCAGAAGTGATGTTCATCCATTCACGGTCGACTGAAAATGTAGACACGGCTGGAGAGTCTGCGCTAAGAAATTTAGAATACAGCAAAAAAAAATTAATATCTGCAGAAAGCCAGACAAACAACTATTCAACGATTGAATTGTTAATGTCTTTTATAAAGCAGAAAAGAATAGTATAGAAAAGAAACGGGTTACAGAAAAGAAAAGTAATTGACGTAAAAATGCATACACTGGATTCTGGACAGAGAGAGAGTGTGTTATGATTAACTTGTTGTTAAATCGTCTCAGAATGATATACGACTCTTGCAATGGGGGAAAAAGATTTCTGTGCACAGCTTAAAGTTTATAGTGGCATTCCTCCTTAACAGTAGTAAGAGTAGTAGTAATATTCATGGTAGCAGAAGCAGCTGTACTTATATCAACAGTACCTGTTAGCGGACGCTTCGTTCCAATCTCTGACATCACTTTCTCTCCTTCTTGAGTCTCCAACTCGACTCTCCACTGTCTCTTGCCTAACTCTTGCCCGGGTTAATTCTCTTGTGTTTCTCTCTTCCGTCTGCTTCTTCCGTCTCAATGCTCGCCCATCTGTCTCTTCTGCAGCATAACTATGCGTTTATATAGAAAAATCCGGCTGGTTACAACTGAACCTTGGCTCTACTACTTTGCACGTGATTATCACGGGGTTTTGGCTGTTTCAACCAAAATCATGTGAATTCAAAAGGTCTTCCTTGCTTACTCAGCTCTATTCCAAGTTTTAATCAATAAAAATTATTTCGACCATTTCCATTGTCTGCTAATGACCCAGTTCCAATGGGTACAGCTCCTGCCCTAAATCAGGTTTCACCATCAGTAAACAAAAATGCTCTGATCTCATTTCACTGTTCAAATCCACTCTAATTAAAAAAAAAAAATATATGTGTGTGTGTGTGTTTCCCAGACTCTCTCTCTGTCACAATATTATTTTTAGAACATTTAGAAAATAACAGTAAGTCTTTTCACCACTCACACAAATTCGAGAAAAAGATTTTCAGAGGCCAGTATGAAATTATTTTCTAACTAATGAAAACCTTGTATTCAAAAAGTTCACACTTATGTGAAATTAGATTTTGAATCTCTTTACAGAAATGAAAATAGAAACATACTTTTCCTCAAGGCTTACAACAATTTTGGAGGCCAGTTTGATCTACGTGTGTGTACATACACACACCCATACACATAATGAAGAGATGACAGGCCGACTAAGGCTTTGTCTATGAACTCACAAACACATTAGGCTGGCTGTCATAAAATAAGTCTGTCCACACATTTCACAATGAACACTTAATTATTTTATAAAGCAAACTTTACTGCAAGGAAAATTGAACATTTTATTGCTACTGTATACTTCTGAAAAGAATCTATAAATGTTATTTCAATTGATGTTCTGCTTCTACTTTTCCTCCAGAAAATAACCTTTTTATGTTTCATTTAAAAGATGTGCTGTTGTTGTTAATGTTTGGAATCCCAGCACTCAGATAGCAACAAAAACTTGGGTAGACAGATCCCAACACTTCTACCTTGGGACACAAAAAATATTAAAAAATCTTATGAAAATATAAATATTCATCTAAAAATTGTGGAAGCATCCACAAGATTCAGTTGAAAAAAAAAAAAAAAAAAAAAAAAATGAGAACATTTTATTCTATTTTTTCTCAATGCATCTCAATTGCAACCAAATTTTTACCAGTTCATCTTAATACAATAAAAATACATTCATTTGAACATGTCTTTAATGTCCTTCCATACTTGTGACCAATTGATAGTATTACTATACAAAGCATCTTTCATGTTACATTGACTTGAAAGTGTATCAGATGCTGGCATGTCTTTTATAAATTTTTTAGGATTTTTCTGGACTTTTTTCAATTCCTGTTGGTAACTGTAGTGGACCATCTGTTTGTTGAGGATTGGCACAACCATGTTGTATTTATCTATCATTTCATTAACATCTTTAATTCCAATTTGGAATTGATTTAAAGCATGAACATTAACAGATCCTTTGGTGTGAATGAAACTCATGGCCAAATTAGAGTGGAAATTACGTAAATTTTCTCTGAAATTAAAAAAAAAAAAGGATAACATTAAATAACGTGAATATAGTAACAAAGATGGAAAAAGACTTTATGTAATCAAAAAATCAGATAGAAAGATAAATAACCAGTATGTCCTTTTTGAATGCTCTGTCTCTTCAGAATATAAGAGATCATAACTTTCCAAAGATTCCTTTTCATTATTTTCCGGGAATTGCCATGATTTCTTTGGAAAGATATTAGAGAGGTTTCCTATTACCTGCTCCTAGATTGGTTAACACCAAAGATGGCCAAACTGGTGGTGTGGACGAGGAGGAGAAAAGGATTCATGCCATTTTCAAGGGCATAAGTACAAGGTGAATGTAACATTGGTAAATATTAAGCTCCTTGCACATCCCCTGATCATAATACAATCTGAATAAACATTTTAGAAATCAGAATTCAATTGACAAAAAAATGAAATTAAATCACTTTTCCTTTTCTCTTTTTTTCAAATTGTTTAATAATTAATTATCATTAATTGCATGAGGAAAATAAAATTAAAAAATAAAAATTGTATAGAATTTAAGTTAAAGTTGCTTCCTTGAAATTTTTTCCATAATTTGTACAAAGTTTAGGAAAAAGAAAACTTCTTTTGAAAATTCTATTCCAATTATGCACCTTGATTAACTTTGATTTTACAAAATTTTTTTCTTTCACTTTTCATTAGATATTTGATATTTTTAAAAATGCCATTATTTCAGAGGAGAAAGAACATGTATATCCCAACAACAGAATTCAAAGAAAGTGTGGTAGAATTGATTTGATATGTTTTATTTCTGCTATATTTTTGGGATTGTTGAAGGTATGCATTATTTTATTATTTATCTTTTTATTTGTAAAATTCATATTTAATAGATTTCTTGGTGAATCAGTTCTGCACAAAGAGATAAGAAATGAATGCTAGAATTGTAAGACAGAACTAAACTTTGTGTCAACAAGCTAAAGACTTGTTGACCAAATGAAACAAATATTGAAAAAATATGGTCCTCTGACTTTGAACTCATTGAAATATGCAGAAAGATGTGCAGTGAAAAAAGCTTTCAACAAAAGCTCCCTAAGGGGAAAATGGGCAAAGCATGTGATCCCATAGCCTAACACTCTCACTACAATAGAAAGCCTACCACTAAAGCAAAAATGAAATTGTTAAAACCAGAAAAATCATTACAACGACTTCAGAACCATGACAAAGAAAGTAATATTAAAAACTAAAAAAAAAGTAATTAGGTTTCTGCTATATATTGCAAAAGAACATTGATATTGGAAATAATTGTGTGTAATTAAAATTATAATGTAAGAATGGATTCATGTTTTTTTTGAATTTAAAAGAAAAATTTTATTTTACAAAATTCAAGTTTTAGCACACATTTAAAAAATTACAATAAGAGAGAATAATAAAATAATAAATTAATTGCACAAATGTTTCTATTCTGTGCTGAAAAATTATCGAGCCAGTAAAAAAAATATAAGTAAATTATACTTACATTTCAGAAATTATATATATATATATATATATATATATTTGGTTTGGATTTATGTGAGTTTGTGACCCTGGGTTTCACGCTTTGCGATCGTCAGACAAACTGATTAATTTTTTTAAAATTTGGGTTTATGTAGATTGCGTGTATTAGTGTTATTATGGGAGTGGGGGAATCGTTGTCATGATGTCATCGTGCTAACGCAAACATAGATGCATGTCCGTACATCAGATGAGGTATGCAGACACACATACACACTTGCTTGTGCGTCGGGACTCATACATATATAAACATATGTGGACAGTTTCGGATTTGACATATGTATGTATATGGGTGGTGTTGTGTCTATACATACGCATTTGTATGTTGAAATTCAAAGATTGGAAGTGTAGCGAAAATTTCTCATGAATGTATACATGCCAAAAACCAGAGCACTTATCTTTTTTTTCACTGAATAAAGTTTCCTCACATGTATGTATATATATGTGGTGGGGTCTGTGTAAAATTTCGATAGGTAAAAATTATTATTATTATTATTTTTTTTTTTAATTTAAAAAAAAAAGTTTATTTGTTATTATTTTAAAGCTGGTTGTTTGCTTGTTTTTGATGACTGATTATATGTAACTGGTAGAAATTTCGGTTTGTAATCCTTATTGGTTATTTTATTTGGTGGTATTTAATATGCTGGGGGAGTGGGTAGTTTATGTTAATAATTATAGCAGGTCTATATGATAATAGTAGATGTGATGTGGTAGTAATGTTGTAAGGGATTGTGGACAATGATAATATAAGTAGCTAATAGTTATTGTAAATTGGTAGAAGTGATTAAGTATCGCGCATATTATATATATATATATATATATATATACACACACACATTTTTCATATATATACACACACCTGAACAATATTAGGATAATTAATGACAAAGTGGAAAAAATTCACCCACTTTGTTATTAATTTTCCTAACATACATACATTCTTAAAAGTTTTTCCATAGAATTATTTGAGTGAGCTCATGTGGAAAATTAATCTATAAATAAGATTATTATTTGAAAACTAACATCAACATGAGAACAAAACAGGAGAAATTTGTTTTTTTAGACCCAATTATAATTATTGTTAGTAACAACCACTTGTATTTATTTCAGAAAAGCTTTTTTCTTTTTTCTTGCAACATTCATATTTTTATTTGTACCATCTGCCTCAAAATGAAATGGAACTTCTTGCAGAAATTGTATCCTCCTTTGGAACATTGAAGATTCATTTTTGCTTGCTGAATCAGGCATCAGAAATTACCAAATTTCTGTTACCTGATTCTTTGATGTGGTCTAAGGGAAGCAACCCTGGAAAGTGTTATCATGTTCCATTGAAAAAGTAAGACTGTTTTACTGCTTGTTTCACCCCACAAGAGAAAAAGAGAAATCTGCCTGCTATTCACACTAATCTCTTTAAATTGGTATCATTCCACTAAAAAGGAGCAGAACTAGTTAACAAAAAATAAAATGGCTGCCTATCTGAGCAAATATTCGGAAATAAAGAGTATCTTGTTTTTTTCTTTTTCCTAGATGTATGAAAGCAGATGTTTTTATTTTTATAACAAATTAGCAGATCATTTTTCAATCAATTTTTTAAGATAAAATTTTACCAATAAAATTATGTGAAAATATATTTGAATTCTAATACTGAATTATTAGCAAGATAGTTAGTGATAAACATGGTGTTTGAGAAGAACAATGACACAGAAAGAGAGATGCAAAAACTGGATAAGAGGTGAGAAGGGAACAACAAATGTAAAAACTACAAACAAAAGCAAAGTCACTCTTTCATTTATAGGCTGTGTCCCTGCAGGACATAGGCAACCATGACTCTTCACAACTTCAGATCTATATCCTGTGAGCATCAAATTCTCCAAGCTCCTGTCCTCATTATTCATCCCCAAAATTTCAACTTTCTGATTATAAGTGTTTTCTCTGTTCTCATTTTTAAAACTTCATTACGTCCATATTGTGGCCATGATGGTTTCAGTATCCTTCTGCTGAAACACCTCAAGTATTCTCTTCATCTGTGAGCATTCACTACCATATAGGAGGAATGACATAACACAGCAGTTCAACAATCTTTTCTTTGTTTCTAATGAAATTTTGTCTCTTAGCTTTTGGAAAGCATTTTTCCTTATTCCAATGCACCTTCAAATTCCTATGCCACCTTTCTGTCTTCTGTTATAAAACTTCCCAGATAATTAAATTTCTGTACTTGTTTGATTTTCGACATCATCTATTCATCTTAAGCTGTCTCTCTTGCTAATGATCATGTACTTGGTTTTCTTACAATTCATAGTCTATTCTATTCACTTCCCTTTGCTATATTGCCTAAGAGTACCTGTAGTTTTTTTTTTCTGTAGCCAGTATCAACATAGTATCATCATGCATTTTTATGTTAAGATTGTATCCACCAATAATAAATTCTGGTAGGACTTGTATTTCTCTTAGGATATCTTTGTTGTATATGTTGAATAAATCCACTGAGAAGATGCATCTTTGTTTTACATTACTTTCTATTTTTGCAAACTTGCGCAATTCATTTTCTATTGGTATGCAGTTGGTTTGTTCCCAGTAAATGTTCAGGATTATCTTAATATCTTTTGCAAATAAATCATTTTCCTAGCAATTCAAATCAATCATAATGTCATACCTTATCAAATGCTTTTGAAAGTAGGTGTATTTGTTCTGCATTTGTATTACTGAGAGCATTCTCATTATAAAGATAACATTTTTTTGTTCCTGTGTCTTCTTTAAAAAGTTATTCTGTTCTTGCTTTATTTCCTGTTTAATTTTGCTATATGTTCTATTCATCAGAATCTGGATGATATGTGGTTCATTAAGCTGATTGTCTGATGGAGCTTGTATCCATTGTTTCTAGGCAGCACTAGAAATGTGTATTTACTTAAATAATAAATAATAATAAAGTTACTAAGGAAGAAAAATATATCAAGAATCAGTAGCAAGAAACTGGATAAACATGAGCAGCAGCAGCAAAATATAAAAACTGAAAAGAATAAACAAAATGAACATAGCAAGGGAAAGTAAGCTCAGTAGATATGGACAAAACGGAACATTCAAAAACAATGAAAGATTCTATCAACAAGTAAATGGGGAAAGAACAGAAGAAATGGATACTACAGAAATAAAGTACGTCTGGAGTAAAGGAATGGAAAAAAAGAGCCCAACATATAGGCTGAGTGGTTAACTAGCTTAAAACTGAAGAAGACTGAAATTAGATCTATAATTTTGAAAAGAACCCTAAAAAAACACTGCCAATTGGAAAGTGTCTGCTTCAAAGAATCATGAATATTTATGAGAGAGTAGCATAACTATGTCTGAATGAACTAACAATCTGTGAATTGATGAAGAAAAGTTGATTTAGAAAAATGACAAGAAATGAACAATTCCAAACTGTGAAAACTCCTCATAGTGTAAGTAACTGAAGAAATCTGTTACTTTTTGGAAAACTAAGGACTATTTGCTGAAGAAAAGAAAAGATACAGAAAGAGAACCAGACGAATGAATGGCAAAAGAATTGTGAAATAAGTGAAAACAAAAAATGTCTAGTTGAAGTATGGATACACTACAAGGAGTCTTCACATGATGTCAAAACACTGGATAATAGAATGCTTAAAGATGTAAAACTTTCACAATATGGACCTTCATAATAGAAATAATAGAACATTGGAAAATGGAAATGAATGCAAGAGGACAGTACCTAACAGAGGTAAAAGAAAAAGAAAGAAGAAATATCTTCCAAGAAGATTCATTATCCCTATTATTATTTGTCATAGCAATGATATTATTGAACTATATATTATGGAAATGCAATCAAAAATACAGATTTACAAAGTTGCAAGAAAAAGTAAATTGCCTAATGTATGTGGCTGACCTAAAAAACTTTTATCAAGAAAAAGGAACCAGACCCTCTCACACAGGCAAGCAAAAACTTTAACAAGGAATTTGGTATTGAAAAATGTGAAAATGCTGATAATTAACAAGGAAAGAAGAGAAATAACAGAAAGAACTGAACCAATCAAGTAACTGTCAAAATGATCGACAAAATGGAAAGCTATAAATACCCTGACAGATAGCATCAAACAGAAGTTAAAAGAAAAAAATCATCAAAGAATGCTTCAGAAGAAAAACAAATACTAGACCGTAGGGACAGTATTATTATTATAATAAATAAATAAAAATAAAATAATAATAATAATGAATATTATAAATAAAATAAAATAAAACAATAACATTTAAACTTTGTTTAAAGTAAATTAAAAAAAAAATAATAATAAAAATACTCCCAGCAAAAACTGTTCCTACCAGAAATACGGACATCCCGCCAAAAGATGTTAAAATTCAATCTCTTCACCAGAAATCCTTGGACAGGCAACACATGTCCAAGCTCCCTCTGTAACATGGTATGTAATAATATGAAATAACTTCTTCCACTCATTACATGTACCATGAAACATTTGCAACAAAAAATTCACTCACCAGTACACATAAAAAATAAATAAATTGTATGAAATTAACATACAATCTACCATGCTTTCTTGTTATTTCTGTATGTTTTTATCTCTGTGAACATGAGATTAATTATTGCTGCTATGATGTAAGTGACTCCACAAAACTAAACTCTAGTGCAGTAACTTAAAGGAATAAATATCTACAATATTTCTATTGTGAGGTATTCCAGGCCATTCTTGAACTGGGCAAAAGAGGAATTTAGAAATGTGGATAAAAACAAGAAAACTGGTGGTTATAATACATATGATGCTATACTTGAAAGATGAAGGTAACAGACTGTATGTTGAAAGAAAATTTGCATACAAACAATATTTGGTAGGTACTAGCCAATAGTCAGTGTGAGTCTGGGACTGAGAGAGCTATATAACACCAGCTTTTTCTATTGGCTAGTACCTGCCAAATATTGTTTGTATGAAAATTTTCTCAGCATCACCTACCCTAAGTAGAATGTCCTCTCTCAACAGTCAATCATGTTAGAGGACGTAACTCCTGGTGCTTAATGCACCACACACAACCAACTCTGGGTCTTTAGTTGGGTTGACTTGATTCTTTGATACACCACCCTCAAAGAATGAATGATAATACCCAGAAATACCTGTGAAAATGTTACAGTTTTACTATTTGAATTTTCTGATGAAACATAATTTTTAAGTTAATGCTTGAATAAGCTTCTTGTGAGTTTCATGACTACAAAATACTTGTGGAAATTCCCCTGTTGCATTATTAAATATTTGAGCTTAACACCTTTAACAAAATATTACTATAGTGAAGAAAACGGCAACTTACCTTGTCAAACCAAGCGACAGCATGTTGCGTGCATCTTACGACAGAAAATGTGGCGAAAAAGAAAATTACTTACCCCAAAAAAGGGCACATATTCCGCATGACATGCTGAAGACGGAATATTTAAATTAAAAAACAAGTTTGTCACTGGAGTCTCCATAAAAGTATTTTGATATGCAAAAATTGAGCATCCTCTCCCAGCTGTCAACAAATGGAAAAAATGCTTGGCTGATAAAACAGTTGGTGTTCTCAAATCAGGGAGGAAAAATTCGGGTATTTTGGCTATTGTGTTTGAGAGTGAGTTATTTTTCTGACTGATTGTGTGCATTGTGAGATAGTACCTGCGAATCAAGTTTTCGGCATTTCTTTCTGTCCCCGATGTTCGAGTCTGAATTTAATGATTTATTCTCTGCGTTGTGGAAGTAATCTGTGACAAATATTTCCTTTGCAATCCCAGATCGTTTACAAGTTATTTCGGCACTATGACAAACAGGACATTTGACATCAAGTTGATACCCAAGTTTGATGGTTCAGTGACCGGACAAGCAGTTACTTAATGGATTGTGTGGAATTAAAAAAGGTTGAATGCGTTCTTCCTTTGAGGTTGACGGGTGGAGCATTTACTGTTTACCAGCAGTTAAACTCTGAACAAAAATCAGATGTCGAGCAGATAAAACGAGCCCTGCAGATTGCCTTTGCACCTGATCGTACTTGGCTTACAAGTAGTTCGCGGAACGCTGACTACGCCCGGACGAATCTGTCGATGAGTTTCTAGCCGACTTGAAAAAGCTAGCTGGTCTATTTGGCGGGATATCCGAAGGACCAGCATGTGGCTTCATAGCAGGTTACCAACATGTGTCAAGCAACTACTGAACGTGTCTTCCAGGATGGAAGACATGAATACAAACCAACTGTTGGACTGAGCTCGGGCCATAATGAAAGATCAAATTGCAACTGAGGAAATGGTTGCGGCTACCATTTCACCAGGCGGAGCTGATAAACATCCAAATGTTAAACATTGAGAGGGTATGTGATGTTATCGCTGCTCTGGGTGGAATCACTTTTCCAGGGACTGCCCGGTTCGACAAGAAGATGCCCATCAGCCACGCACAACAATGCGTTGCTTCCAGTGTCAAGAAGTAGGCCACATTGCTTCATTGTGTCCGGGAAAAAGAGGAAGGGGACAAGATGTCATCGCTGGTCTCTTCCCTAAGTGAGTTATGAATGAGGCGCTACCTGTCTTGGGTATTTATGTGAACGGAATTAAGAGAGTGGCACTGGTGGACACTGGCTGCTCACAGACACTCGTGAGTAAGTCAGTCTGTCAATTCTGGTGGGTGATGGAGATGAATGTATTCACTGTAAATGGAAATATTCTCAAATGTTGCAGAGTTGGAAGTATTAAGCTTCATGTAGACAATGCAAACCCCCTCAAAATTAAAGTCTTAGTAGTGGATGGAGAGCTATTGGGTTTTGACTTGTTGCTTGGATTTGATAACATTAAAAAGTTGGGTGGGCTCCAAATAACAGAGTGTGGCGATGTAAGGTTTCCCAAGTGTGGAATAGTCTGTTGCGCCACTATTAAAATAAAAGAACCTGATTTCAGTGCTGAATTCGACCCAAACCAAAAGATATGGGTCGCATCATGGAAGTGGTCTGATGGTCGATCACCGGAGAGTTTGTGAAATCGGATGCCTGAGTACCCAATACCAACGGGAGTCAAGGAGGAATACGACTGTGAGCTGCAGATCTGGCTTGATAACGGTTGGTTGCAGCCTTATCCTGAAAAGGAACTTGGTCCTCCAAAAGGTTTATTCCATTGATGGCGGTAGTGCAGAAAAACAAAAATAAAGTGTGGCCAGTATTAGACTATTATGAGCTGAATGAGTGTCTCGATGCACACGTAGCCAATGCTGACGTGCGCGCACAGAAACTGAGGGAGTGGCGTAAAAAAGGACAGGATGTTGCTAACCTTGATCTACGGCAGGCCTATCTACAAGTACATATCCATGTCACTTTGGCCCTTTCAAACTGTAATCTTCAAGGGGTGAAGATATTGCTTGACCCGAATGGGTTTTGGGTTGAATGTTGCACCAGTCATAATGAAGGTCATTGTGGATGCCACGTTGTCAAAAGATGAGTCAGTTCAACAGGCAACCTCATCATATATTGATTTATGTTGACAAGAGCATGATTTCAGCAGCTCGCGTGAAGGGGCACTTGGCTGTGTTTGGTTTGACCTGCAAGGATCCGGAGCGGTTACGGGACGGCACACGTGTGCTGGGTTTGCATGTCGAGCAAGATAACAACACGCTTAAGTGGAAACATGAAAATGGCATTCCATCAGTTCCTGAGGTCCTGACGCAATGTAACATCTAATGGTGTGGAAAACTGGTGGGTCATGTTTCTGTGTGTGGGTGGCTCCGTGTTGCTGCATCATTTGTAAAAGGCAGAACAGTATCAATCACGTCTGGCTGGGACAACGAAGTGACAGATGCTCCCCTTAAGAACATGATTGCCGAAATAGCGGAAAGAATACGCCAGAATGACCCTGCACATGGTAAGTGGTGCACAAGCGGACATGCTTATGAGGTATGGGTCGATGCAAGTTCTCTCGCCACAGGGGTTTCGTTGGAGGTTGATGATAGCGTTGTAGAAGACGCATGTTGGCTGTGGCCTGCGAAGGACGCCCAACATATCAATTTATCAGAATTGGATGCTATTCTGAAGTGTGTCAATTTAGCACTACAGTGGGGCACAATGGAGCTACACTTCTTCACGGACTCTGCATGTGTGCACTGGTGAGTATCAAACATGCTCACTGGCAAAGCCAGAATACGAACTAAGGCGGCAAGTGAGATGCTTTTCCGGAGGCTTTTGAGTACTCTTGAAAATCTGATTCAAGATTATAAGTTATTGATCACGATAAGTTTAGTAACATTGAGTGAGAATCAAGCGGATAAGCTCACCAGAGTACCGCAACGATGGTATGATGTGATCAAGAAGGAAATCAAACCAACACACCCGATATGCGCTTCCATGGTGAATGAAACCTCTCCTGATCATATACTGCCAGACAGGACATCCTGGCATCAGGCGAATGCTGTATTTTGTGAGATAAGTCTACCCTATGACATCCAAGGTGGCCGTCAAAGCAGTAGCAAGGCAGTAGTCAAAAAATGTAAAGAATGCCAGTCAATTGACCCAGCCTCAAGTCGTTGGCTTTGTGGCAACCTAAGTGTGATTGAAATCTGGACTCGCTTAGGAATGGATATTATGCATTACAGTGGGCAAAACTACCTTACGTTAATTGATTGCGGCCATAGTCAATTTGCGATATAGCGACGCCTGCTTCAACAAGACTCAAGAAGCATCATTTGACAGTTGGAAAGTATTTTTTTGAACAAGGCATACCATCAGAAATCCTGACCAACAATGACACTGCATTTTGCAGTAAGTTCTTTAAAGATTTCTTGGATGACTGCGGAGTCCAACTTCGTTTTCGCTGTGCCTATATTCCTGCAGGAAACGGTATAGTGGAAAGATCCCTCGGAGTATAAAGCGAATTGCAGCAAGAAAGCAGTGTTCAATAATGGAGGCAGTATACTGGCATAATATCACACCGAAGGATGATATATCGTCGACTAATGCGCCTGCCAATATGATTCACTGTTACCAACTGAAAGTGAAGGGAATTAGTACAACATTACCACCTGATCATTGTAGGTATCACAATATATACAAAGTTGGGAACGGAGTATGGGTGAAAGTTCCCCATGGCTGGTGTACCTCCAGGTATCAAGTGGGGTCGTGTGACGTACATTTTAAGTCCACAAATAATAATAGTTGATGGGATGCCACGGCATGTAAAAGATCTTCACCTTTTCGTTGATTCTGATACATTGCCGAGCGAATCCGATGATGGTTCGTCGTCTGACTGATCGGATAATTGAGATCTGTGAATCTGATGCTTCCACAGACGCTGAGTTTCCGGAAACTCGTGATATGTCTGATGACTCCTCAGGAGACGACTCTCCGACATGCGTAAGAGAGCTGCTCCAATCTGTTTGATTTGTGATAATGATATCAGGGGGGAGTATAGTGAAGAAAACGGTGACCTACCTCGTCAAACCAAGCGATAGCATGTTGCGTGTATCCTACGATGGAAAATGTGGCGAAAAAGAAAATTACTTATCCCCAAAAAAGGGTACATATTCTGCATGACATGCTGAAGACGGAATATTTAAATTAAAAAACAAGTCCGTCGAAGGAGTCGCCATAAAAGTTTTTTGATATGCAAAAATTGAGCGTCCTCTCCCAGCTGTCGATGAATGGAAAAAATGCTCAGCCGATAAAAGCAGTTGGTGTTCTCGAATTGGGGATGAAAAATTCGGGTATTTTGGCTACCGCACTTGTTTGAGAGTGAGTTATTTTTCTGACTGGTTGCGTGCATTGTGAGATAGTACCTGCGAATCGAGTTTTCAGCATTTCTTTCTGTCCCTTGATGTTCGTGTCTGAATTTAGTGATTTATTCTCTGCGTTGTGGAAGTAATCTGCAACAAATATTTCCTTTGCATTCCCAGATCACTTACAATTACAATAACAATGAATGCAGGTCATTATTTAAAGAAGTAAGAGGGTACAAAAAACTTGAAATTGACAAAGTTTTACCATTTCATTGAAGCCGACTATAAACATATAACTGTTATTGCTTCCTATAACTTTTCTTTCTTTTTCTCACTGAAACAAAACACAGCCTCTGATATGTCTTTTCTGTCTTTCCTCTGATTAAAACAGAATAATCCATTAATTATGAGGACATAAAATATAAGCTAAGTAAATAAGGAACATTCAGAATTATAATATAAAAATATGGATACTATATGATTATTTTTTTCTGCAATCCATAAGATTTCATGTTTTTCTTCAAACTGCATACAAAAATTGTAGAATAAACAAAAAACAAAGAATGTTGTGTATGAAACCTTACACAGCTAGTTAATATTTAGTGTCAAACATATTACAACACAAACATGCAGGTTTCGGTTACTTTATAAATATCAGTATGACGTTAAAAAAACAAAATTGAAATGAAAGAAAATTACAAAGTGCAACAGATGCATATATTCAGAAATAAAAAGCAAACCAATATTGTATTTAAAAATTTAGTATTTCAGATGAGCTTAGTGCAGATCAGAAAGGTTCAGTGAAACAAAGTGTTTTCTAAATTGGTCTAAACATTTTTATACTGTTTGTAGAGAAGTCTGTAGATATTTGTTGAATTGAGTCAACTTTGGCTACTACATGGCTTAAAATATTTAATATTAAAAATTACATATTGCTTACATGATGTCTTTCCTCATCACTATCCACTCTGGAGTGTATCCATTATTAATAAGGATCTTGTTGAGGTTGTGTGTAGTGATATCCAGCATAGGGTTGTGGTTTGAGAAAGACAATGATTTACCAGAACCAGATAGATTGTGGAACTCTCCTTTTGAAATGGCTTCTTGAATGAGATCCTCTACAACACGGTCAATGGCACTGCTAAAATAATTTAAGAAAAAAATAGAGAGAGAAGCATCAGTGTCTGATATTTACTGACATTACTTTTAGCAGAACACTTATAATATAGAAACAAATAAATTTTGTCATGGAATTAAAATCTGTATCTGATTTATAGTAGATATATATTAAAGATATGAAGATAATATTTATTAAATATATTTGTTGGCAAATCATTAAGGTGCCTTATTTGTTAAAGTTTTAATAAATTCAGCTGAAGAAGGAATAAAATTTTAGTTTTGTTAACATATATCCTACAAACATAAAGAGAGAGAAGGTTGATGATTATCTCTTAATTTTATAATTTTTTAAAGACTATTCTCATGGTTTCTAGTTGTGATAAAGAAAAATAATGTTCTAAATGTTGCTCTTTTATATTATTTTGCAGATAAATAACAAAAACTATGAATTGCATCTTAAATTCAACCTATAATTTTTATAGACTATTTCTTTGGAAATTCAGAGGAAAGTGTTACAATGATGCATGAAGAATTGCTGAAAATAAAGTCTTTCTAAAATGAAAAATAAAATAGTCTGATGTTTGCCGATTTAGTCAGATTTTGGGAAGTGGGTTGAGCCAAGGACTTTTCAGCACCCCTTTGTATGAATCATGATGACACAATAATTCCACAACATTTATTTGGAGCAAGCAATAGGACCTCTCAAAAACAGATTGGATTTAAGACAAGTATTGCATTTATATGAGCCTTCTTGGACTAACGTTCTCAGCTAACATGAAGTGGAAAGACTATATTGAATACATTGCAAGGTAATCTGCTAAGAAAGTTAGTTCACTGTGCCATGCAAGACAATTTTTCTTTCCAGAATCTATTTTACATATCTATAAGTCTACCATTTGTCCATGCTTAGAATATTGCTGTCACATATGGTCTGGTGTCCCTCCTTGATAAAATCCAAAGAAGAATCAACAATATTATTGGTCCTGACCTGGTGGCTTGGATTCAGTCACTTTCTCACCACCATATGGTTGCCACTTTGTGTCATTTCTATAAATACTTTCATGGTAATTGTTCAGATGAGCTGTTTGCTATGGTACCTATTTTTTCAATTTAAGCACAGTACTAGACTGGCTTCAAGAACTCATCAATTTAGAGTTAAGCTGGCTCGATGTAGCTTTAAGTTCTATGCTAACAGTTTCTTTTCTCACACTGCTTGCTGTGGAACTCCCTTCCAGATCCATGCTTTTCAGCCAACTTCAATCTGCAAAAATTTAAATGCAATGTCAATCACTATCTACTGTCCTCCTGATTACTCTTTTCTCTTTCCACTCATTATTAATGTTTCTATTTCTAATTCTTCCACACCCTGTATCCCCCTGTGTCTTAGTGGCTTTACTGCATGGGGTGGTAAAAATTAAAAAAATATATATGTATATGGCTAACAAATCATTATTGATCAGGTAAAAAGTTAATTTCAAGGAAATAATTTTTCTAATGAATCTCAAATTTGTCTTTTTGGTTATTAATTCTACTTATTGCTATTAAATAACATTAGTTCTAATATATATATTTTTCATTGACCTGACAAAATCCTTTGACATTATCAACAGGAAGTCTTTTTTAACTGTCTTTGAGTGCATCAGATGCCCACAGAGTTTTGAAAAGATCATCCAACTCTTTCATGATGGTATGATTAGTCAGATTCTCTCAAATGGCCACATGATAGAGCTTTTTAAAATCAGCAATGGTGTGAAATAAAACTGTGTCCTACCTCAGTCCTCTTCAACATCTTCTTCATGTGCATGCTGTCTCATACAAATCAAGCTCTAGTGGAAGGGGTCTATATTCAATATCATCTGGACACTTCCCTTTTTGACATTCATCATCTCAGTGCTGAACCTAATTTATCATCTCCTCCAGGAGGTCCTCTCTTCACTGACGATTGTACATCACAGGGAAATTCAAACTGCAGCTGATAGTTGATTGATTCTCCATGTTTTCAAAATTGTTTAGCCTGATAATCAGTCTTGACAAAATTCAGTTTTGCCAAGACTGATTATCAGGCTTTATGAATCTGCACCAAACACCAACCCGTTTGTACTATCCATGACCATAGAAGACACCCAGCTTGCAAACACTTATACCTTCAAGTACCTGCGTAAAATGATCTCCCAGGATGCTTCTCTGGATAAAGAATTTTACACTCAAGTCAGCCAAGCAAGTCAGGTACTGGGGAGTGTAGTGAAAGAGATAATCAGTTACCCTGAAAAAAAGTTTGTGTTTTGTGTGTGATCTGCCGAAGAAAAATTACCAAAAAGTAGTTAGCAAAAATCTACATCAATGACTAGAAGCTATGCTAATGTTCTTCTCTCCCCTGAATGGCGTGATCAATCAGAAAATTCTCTTGGTGAACAGAAGTTGTCGTTTTTTGCTTATAAAAGGAGATAATTTTTTTGAGCTTGGTGGAACGAACACGCGTTGTTGTTGGTGAGAAGTGAAAGTTGGATGTGTGACCCCATTTTGTCGTTTGTACATTGTGTGTTGGACTGTTATGTCGGACTATCATTTGAACTGCGATTTGGCTACAAGTGTTGTGGCCGAGAAACAGAAGAAATCTATTGCAGTTGCTACTATCAGTTGACAGTCTTTTCTTTACTACAACAGGGAGGTTCTGTAACAGTGGGTTCAACTACACAACATATACCTGTCAACAAAACTAAAAGTGTACAATAGTTCTCCCTTCTACAGATGCAAAACATGGAACTTGTATTGCAGACACATCAAGTTGGAAAAGTTCTCCATGTGGAGTCTACACGACATACTTGGAACCATGCTGTAGGAACGCATCACCAAACTTGAAATTTTGAACTGTGCAGACTCAACTAGCATAGAATCAATGCTTATCAAGTTACAAGAATGATGAATTGGCCATGTTATCCACATGGAGCAACATCACATTCTCAGCTAATTGCTGTACAGTGAGATTCTAGATGGCAGAAAACATTAACACTGATCAAAGAAATAGTACAAAGATGCAATCAAAACTAATCTTTATTGGTGCAAGATCAGACCAAAGAAGCTAGAAGTGTGCTTCTGACCACCAAGCTTCTGCAAATGTTGAAGAAGCCTGGCAACAAAACTGACTATTCAAATAGAACAGTGCCATTGTGCAACTTTGACATTTTGATCATAACAACCGGCTTCCAGTGTCCCAACTGCTCCAGACTTTGCATGTCCAAAATTTGTTTGCAGAGTCATCTCCAGATCCACTGATGAATTGCAAAACAAGGTCTTCTTTGAACTCAAAGAGCAACAGTTCTAATATGTATATTTCATTAACATTAAAAATATATGAAAATAATAACAAGCCTTACCAACTCTAACCAGAAACTGAATACTTCATTTTGATGTATTTTATATATCTGGATGAATAATTGGCTTAATCCAATTGTTTTTATCAAAGTTAGAGTCTCCCAGGTCTCTATTCTTGGACCTATGTTATCAACAACATTCCCGATGTCATCAGTTCCCAACTAGTTATTTATATTTTAGTAGCAAGTATGATTGATCTGATAAAGTAAAACTGGCAGCTGCTCTTGAAAATTATCTCCAATCAGTGGTTAACTGGGGCAAGGAATGTCTTGTAAATATTAACACTTCCAAAACAAAACTGCTATCATTTAACCACTACAGAGAACCTTTTCTGCCTTCTATCTTTATATCATCTTGGGCTCATGTTTTCCACTAACATGAAGTGGAGTGATTATACTGAATCAATTGTTAGGTCTACTGCTAGGAAAATTTGTTTAGTGTGTCATGTTGGACAATTTTTCTCATCACATTCATAAATCTAACATTTGTTCTTGCACTGAATATATCTGATCTGGTGCTCCTGTTATATATCTTGAGATTCTTAACAAAATCCAAAGGGTCTGCAATGTTATTGGACCAACCTGGCATCTCAACTACAGTCGCTTTTCCACCACGACACAGCTTCCCTCTGTCTTTTCTATATAAATATTTTCATGGCAATTATTTTGATGAGCTTTCCTCTTATATGCCTTGAATGCACAAATTTAAACATATTACTAGATTGGCAACTAGGTCTCACCATTTTACTGTTGAACTAGCTAGATGTAACCATAAGTTCTATTTTAATAGTTTGTTTTCTCTCACTTTTTGTCTGTGGAACTATCTTTTGATTTCTTGCTTCTCTATCACCTACAAGCTTCAACAATTTAAATGCAATGTCAAACATCATCATCTGTTTTCCTGAAATCTGTTCTTTCTTTTATTCTCCTTTCTCCTCACTAAAGTCTTCCCATTCACTTTCAGCAACCCCTTGTATGTTCGTGACATTATCACCTTGCTTGGGGTGAAATAAAATCATATATATATAAAAAGTAAAATTTTAGAATCATCATGCAGTGAAATCTATCTGCAAGTTTAGCAAAGAGTTAAATTCACTTTTTAAAAATCTATTTTGTGTTGGGTTGGGAATGAAACTTCTCAATACTGACTACTGTTAGCTGATTAAATTTCTCATTTTTTCCATTTATGCCAGAATTTATTTGAGGCTAAAGAAGTCAAGTCAGTAACAACTTAGCAACATGATACATCCTAGTTCAAATTATCGTCCACATTTTACTGAATACCTCAAAATGATATAATCCTTATATAACAGATGCAGTACATAGAAATACAAATACAGCCTGAAAAAATTGCAGAAAATTGAACAAAATAACTGCTATATAATTCAAATGGGCATAACTTATGTAAAACATCACAAATTCATTATTATTGCATATAAAAAATAAGATCAATTTTTGTATTACTCATTTTTAAATCCTATAGAAATAATTTTGAAAATTCTTGTTCATTCTGATAGTTATATATTTGTATGACAAACCATCACTAGAATTTTTACTATAAACCTATATATGATCATACATTTTAGCAAAGTTTGTATGTATATCACGTATGTTAATTAACTATAAGGAGCTAAGTTCTGTGTAATTTTTTGTCATATTCTCAAACTGCCATCTTGTCTGCACATGACTGTTTGCTGTATTGCTTCCAGAGTAAATGCTGCAGTTGATAACACTGTAACTTCTACAGCTGATAATACATGGATAGTATTAATATTTCACATAATTTGTTGTCATGTCCTATGATGAGATTATCCTAATTGAACTCAGGGTATAGTTATAAGCCTAAAATGCACAAAAGCTCAATTGATAGAGTGAAAGATTATATTAATTCCAGGATTCTTTTATTGTTTGACAATGAAAATAAACCATTGACAAGAAGTTGTGCAGGATGAAATGACTCCTCTAAGGGAGAATAATATATATGAACTAGTCCTCTTATTAGAACATAGACCAGAACTGGTGATGGGGCTGTTGAATATTTCCAATTAAACCCATCCAAAATGACTAGATTCTCATTGTTTTGATTTCACTGATTGTGCTCTTTGCTACCTTGCTGCTACTGCAATATCTTGGTTGTCATTGTGATAGTTGTGGCAGGGTCTTACCTATTTATGTATCAGTCCATCTATACATTAGTCTGTGTCTGTTACTAAGGGGTGATAGTATATTAATGGTTAACTATGGAAAATAAAATCAATGAACCAAGTTCAAATACTGACTGAGACAATTTGTGCTTACTTCATGCTGGTGCACAAGTCCATCTGAGGAATAAGAGGTACAATATGAATTTGAAGGAGTACCAATGCAACATGCATCTGAAGGAGTGGTAGACTTGTACTGGATTCATTTTGTATGTATGGTGACAGAAATCCTGGTACACTTTTTGGATTGGATTTAAATGGATAGTTACAAATGTAGGGTTATGTGTTTACAGGAGGTTATCTTTGGATAACATCATTAATCCAAACATACACCGATTTATGGCCTTTTGAAAATGCATGCAAAGGTAATTATTACAAAGATATATTTTGCATGTACTGATAAAATTTTATCTCTTAAAATATACAATATTCAAAGAGTTATTCCTAAGTTCATATCAGAAAGTTCTCATGGTGAACATCTAAACTCCTTTAGCATATGAGAAAGAGAGAGAGAGAAGAAAAAAAGTCCTTGTAAATGTGTATGTAAGTATGTATGTATCTTGATAGTATATAGTATATGGGTGTATGGCTGAGTGGTTAGAACATTCACTTTCTGGCCATGAAACCTGGGTTTGAATGTCACCAGTGGCGTAGCTAGAGTAAACGTCACCCGGGGCGGTCCGCTCAAATGTCACCTCTATGACCCCGATTCACCCTATGCTGAATGGTTAGCTGTAGCTAAATTTTCATACATGCTCTACCTCTACTTTACTCTAGTGACCGGTACGTTACTGTTTACATGTATGATCCAAGACAAAATCAATACCACAAAATAATCAGTTCAAATCAAAAGATTTTTAAAATGCAACTGTTCACTTTCAGAACAACTAAATACAAAATATGGCAATACACAAAAGAATGACATTCGATACTCTGGTCTTAGAATGAATGTTTTCTTGTTTTCATTGTGACAAAATCTGTTTGTCTTGTAAGCTCGTTTTCAATGGACAGCACAGCCAGATCCGACAGTCTCGACTGGCTCATGGTTGATGTAATTTTCTGTTGCTAATTTTCCGGTCTCCAATTTTCCATTGCATCATTTTCTGGGTACCATTTAATTATCAATGATGTTTGAAAGTATTTTTCTTGACAAAAATGTTCTATTTAATTTTTAAGCATTTTTCAGAACATTGTAAATCAACTACATTCTTTTAAAGGTTACCTAGAGAATTTATGCAAAGTTTATTTTTTTGTTTTTCTTTATACGAGTAAAATAAATTTACATCGTATTTTGATGTTATTATGATTTTAGTTTTAGTGATAATTTAAAAAGAATAAATATTTATCACTAGTATCAATAATGGAAAATAAAGTTACAAATTTAAAAGAATCATTTTTAGAATCGGGAAATAGGCACAAATTTTTCCAATTCTGATACCGTTTCCGATATCCCAAAAAGTTCCGATTTTTCCAATTCTCGATTCCGATTAATCGTCCCAACACTAGTAGATATATTCAAAAGTATATCGCTCACTCAATGGAAAATTGTATCTCAGCGAATTGATACACAGGCAAGACTGAAATTGTTGCACTTTTGGCTTCGTATATTGCATTGTTATTATTAATGATGCAGAATTAAAACACCATATCATCTGATAAAATGTTACAACAATGTCTCTTGTTAGTAACCACGATTGTAGCAACTGAAACACATGAAAGCTGAAAACATTGCTATTTTTCCTACTCACAAATTTTCCGACAATTACTGGGGGCTCATAAATTATTTCGGGGGGTTCATATGCCCGCCTGCAAAACCCTGTGTCTCCACCACTGTTTTCAGACTATTTTTGGCACCTTAGCCTGGTTGAAAAATTTTGTTGGGGGTGACATTGTGTCAGCCCTCCTGTGCAGGCACCTGGGGCGGTTCGCCCCACTCAAACCCCCCCCTCTAGCTACGCCACTGAATCTCACTAAGGTCGATTTGTCAGGAAGGAGACTTCCTGGTGTTATCAGAATGGTTTGGAGTCAGTCCCAGCTTGTGCCACCTTTGGAAAGTGCCTGAAAACCATATCATGGATTGACCCAAGCCTTGTGAGTGAAATTTGGTAGACAGAACTCTTGTGGGCCATCAATAGCTGTGTTAACACAAAGCCAAAAGTCACCATGGCCGAGGGCTTGAGTGTGCTGACCTTGTTCAAATTGTTGATCATGCTAGATAACATACTCTCTCCCAGAAACTGTAACTAAGGTCTGCTCAGCATAGTTGCAGTTTAAACCACAAGTGGGCTCTGTGGGTGTTGAGCAACCACAAATGTGCTTGAGTGAGCATCTGCAATAGGGATTGGCTAGCTACTCTAGTAGACAGGTATCCTTGAATACGAGTGGCCAGCTATTATATTATTGCAATAGTAGTAATCCTTTTGACTCTCTGTGGGATTTTTAGATGTTCCTAAAATTTAGGGCATGGGAGAATGGACAAAAATTTCATTGACTCTGTTTGCCTGATCTGGTCATTTTTAGTTTATTAATTTGTCAAAACAAAGGAATTCATTCCAGAATTGTTTTGATTTCTGATTGGTTCACAGATGTTACTTATCTGACCAACCCTTTTTCTTTACCTACATTTAGAAGTGATAACCTTTTGGCCTCTTTTATTTATTTCCTTTTTTTTTTCTTATCCATTTATTTTTATTTCTTTATGGCAAACCATTATGGTTTGCCACCTTTTAGTTTCCAATTGTTTTAATTTTTGAAACAGTGAACTTTTTATTTTTCTATCACTACAGTGATATGATTAGTAAGTTGTTTCTCTGGCTGCAGAAATTTGTCAATGCTCTTATGAAAATCCAAGACCAAATTTGAATTTTATCTTAAATGAGAACTAAGATGGGATTTTTAGAGTAAGATTTTACACTTCAGGCAAAATTCATATGATAATTAAAAGATAAAGAGCTAAATTATGTGAAATGTATTTTTCTAAAGACAGTGGCTTTACCATATTATCTCAGCTGCCATATTGCATGAGATAATGCTCCTAAAGTTAATTCTAAGTTGATAATACTTACAGATATGATTAATATTTTATATTTTACCATCATTCCCTATAATGAAATTTCCTTATTCATCTTTGTTCTGAGTGTCCTCTTTTTCTTCTAGGTTTGGCTGGGGATGACACTCATTCCAAATCTTCCTAATTAGTCCTATAAATTGGACCATCACGGTAAGACACTTGATTTATCCTCCTCCTAAAATAAAACCACCTTAATTATCTTACATTTTGTGGTTCTTCTCTTTCATTAATTTTAATATTATCTATACATATTGTTAAGTATTTTCTCTGCAACATGTGTCAGGTTCCGAACACCTTCTTACCTCTTCTCAAGTGTAGTGTCTTACACTATTTTGTACATTATTTTTCTTCTCTGAATATGTCCCCTTTTATTATCAAACTCATTATAAAATACACAGCTATTGGACTGGACTAACCTACGTTAAGGTTATAATTGGCCGCAGGCCAGTCCTTTTTTGTGTACTGCTTTTGTATATATATTGAACCTTTATTGACTGTCAAACTGAAACATGAAAAGACAAATAAAGTACAGAAAAAACGAAACAGCAAGTAAATTGCCTAGTGGTAGGCTTAGTCCTAGATAAAAGGCAATAAACAAAGATCACAGGTGGCTGGGGTGTTGTGTCAAAGGCCAGCCAGCTAGCAATAAACGTTTGTCACCAGCTTGTAAAAATCTACCACTCCCAGATAAGAACAAAGAGTGAAAAAAAAAAAAAAAAAAAAAAATAGGGTCAACATTAAGTTTTTTTTTTTGTTTTTTTTTCAAACCTAGGCTTGAAAAATGGCTTGATGTGTTGTGTTTTGTTTAAACACCTGGGGTGATGACAACAACACTTAGCAGACAACATTATTTTTTTGCTGCATGTCTTTCATGACAAAACCAAGCGTTTTAAACAGTTGTGTCAGTTATGAAATATTTTTCTGAGAATAAACCCATTGCGCTGTTTTCATGCCTAAAACTGAATATAAAATAATAAAAAAAAGGAAATAATATTTGCAGTTTGTCTCACACTGAAAAAGGAAAAATTGTTTACATTTAAAAATTGAAAAGAAAAATTTTGAAAATGCGACGATATTCAGTCAGAAAACTTGACAAGCGTTGTTGTGTTGTTAACTGAATGAATGCAAAAGCAACTTCTGAAGTAAAAACAACTGGCTTCTATCAAGGGAAACAACTCTACCTTATGTGACATTATTTCAAAGCTGTGCATCCATAACTTTGTTGGAGATGATTTTGGAATATTAAAAAATTATTTTAAAAATATACGCGGTTTTCAGATTTTAATAAGCTTTCAAATTTATGATCTTTAAAAAGTAGAGAACATAATATATCATTTCCATTAACTTTCAAAAAGAAACTTAATTTTAAAATATATAACAACCTTTTATCATATTATGTATTTAAAATTGAAAAAAAAAAAAGAATTATTGTAAAAATTCATTTTTCATCAAAAAAATTTTTTTCCTTCAGATAAAAATTACCTTATTATATGTTATTCAGTAAAAAAAACCCATTAAAAGCTTTTTAATTAAATAATGTCTTAGTTTATTGGGTTTTGTATTTTTACAATTGAGGTAAAAGTTTGGACAATTTTGCGCATTTTTTTACCAAATAAATTGATGATTTAGATTCTTCAGAGTCTTGTGCATTTAAAAAAAAAATAAAGGTTGCAAATAAAATTTTTCAAGTTTTCATAAAATTAAGTTGGGGGGCGCTAACAGATATGAAAATAGGTACCTCCATGAGATCGCTAAAAAAGAGTATAGCATGATGAAAAAGACGCCAAACTTAAGGAAAACAAAATTTTATCATCTAAATATTTATGTTATTATTAAGAGGAAAGATAAAAGTATTTTGGGGGTATTTTTTTACATTTTTTAATTGTTCTTAGCATGTCCAAAATTTTCATTAAAAATCTTGTTTCTTTTTAGTTAGCAAAATTGACAGATAATCAATCATTTCAACCATTTTTTTCCATTTTATAAAAAAAATGAAAATCTCAGTTTGAAATTCTTTTAAAAATCAATTATAATTTTTTCAAAACTTATTTTAATGTATTAAAATTATAATGTTTATTTAAAATATTTTGAAATGAGCATTATTTAGTTTCTGTGCCGAAAAGCTGTACTTTGAAAATAAAACAAAGGTCATAACATTTACGTTTATGATGCTTTATGGAAAATAAAGAAATTAAAATAAGACTGTTGAGAGTGATATTAAATTTCATAAGAAAGATATCTAATTAATTTATAGGTACCTTTCTTATGAAATTTTATCAGAAGTGTACATAAAATACTATAATTTTATGTACATTTATTACATTTTACTGCGTTATTTGTATTTCCATTCATTTTATTATTAATTTTGATATTTCATTCATGGAAAAATGTCATAACTGAGATTAATATAAAAATAAGATCATATAAATTTCATAAGATGATACTGATACTTGTAGGTACCCTTCTCAGTTGAAATTGAAAAATCAAATTAACTTCTCCACACGTGTTTCGCAAAAGTAAAGGCCTTAACAGCAGAGAACAATGCTTAACTCAAATAACGCAACTTAATTGTATTCTGGTTGGTCTTCCCTACTTTATAATTACAGCCCAGTTATAAGCACAAAATTACATTTCTTAATTACTGTGGGTCTTCTGATTAGTCAAAATGATACAATTTACAACGTGCTAAAAAAGATCTATCTCATAAGGACATTTATGAAAGTGGATACGGCGTTACATAATTTTATAATATTTTAACAATTTAAATGTAAAAATCTATTATAATTAAAGAAATAACAAATAATTGTACTGAAAATTCATTTTTCATGGGAAAAGTTTTTAGCTTTCAGAAAATATTGTCCATATTCATAAAAGCAAATAAAAGCGTTTGAAATTAAATAATATCTGTTTTATTGAGTTTTGTATATTACAATTCCGAGCTGATTTTCGGGTGGGGGTGTTCAATTAAAAAAAAAACATGATTTACATTCCTCAAAGCTTAAATATTGTAATCACTAAACTGTATTCAATCGAATTTCTAGCATTTTCATAAAATTAGTTGGGGGTGGGTAATAAATAAATAAAAAAAAAATTTTCTGCCATGACTTTAATAAAAAGAAACATATTTATAATAATTTCAATCAACTGTGAATAGTTTCTGAAAGTTTCATAAACATCCGACAATTATTTTTGCAAGATTTTCCAAATAAATTTGTGTCATACAAAAAAATGTGCTAAAAATTGTATATATTATTTTACTAGTTCTGGTGATACAAAGAGAAACAAGGTTTTTTTAATCAAAATTTAGAATGTTCTAAAAAGAAGGAAAAATTCTAAAAATAATTAAAAAATCTTTGGTCTGTCCTCTTAGTAGATGATAAAATTTTTTTTCGTCAAGTTTGGCGTCTTTTTCATCATGCTATGGTCTTTTTTTAGCGACCTAGTATAAAAAAAATATTTAGACCATGACTTTCGAAAAGACAAACATAAGATAAGCTAGTGAGGAAGGCGGAAATAAAGATTTCTGGAAAGGACAGCACTAAGCACCTCCTTAGGCCCATCACAGAAACTGTACTTCTTCCTTGAAATTAAATACAGCATCTGCAATGACAACCTTCCCAGCAGCAATATTAGAACTCTTTTTGCAGTATTGACCTAATCATGCATACTCACATATGAACTAATATTATACCTGGACCTTTTTTCTTTTTCTCTGAGCATAGAGTAGTGACATGTAATATGTCAGGCGGGAAGTGTCATGTTACACATTATACTTTTTTAGTCCCTGTTGGTTACCCCCCTTAGTGGTCCCTTGTTTATTAGGATGCAGCCCCAAATCTTCACTGGCTAAGGATTTCTGGTGTCCTCTTTTTCTTCTAGGTTTAGCTGGGGACGACACTCATTCCAAATCTTCCTAATTAGTCCTATAAATTGGACCATCACGGTAAGACACTTGATTTATCCTCCTCCTTAAAATAAAACAACCTTAATTATCTTACATTTTGTGGTTCTTCTCTTTTATTAATTTTAATATTATCTATACATATTGTTAAGTATTTTCTCTGCAACACGTGTCAGGTTCCGAACACCTTCTTAGACAGCTTACCTCTTCTCAAGTGTAGTGTCTTACACTATTTTGTACATTATTTTTCTTCTCTGAATATGTCCCCTTTTATTATCAAACTCATTATAAAATACACAGCTATTGGACTGGACTAACCTACGTTAAGGTTATAACTGGCCGCAGGCCAGTCCTTTTTTGTGTACTGCTTTTGTATATACATTGAACCTTTAAAAGGACCCCAGGCCGCCTGTGATTTTTATTTATTGCCTTTTATCTAAGACTAAGCCTACCACTAGGCAATTTACATGCTGTTTCGTTTTTTCTGTACTTTGTCTTTTCATGTTTCAGTTTTACTCTCTTTGACAGTCAATAAACCTGATGACGAATGAGCCATGATTTCCAAGATGCGTTTAAACTTTCTGTTGAAAGACCATGTACAAGTTTAGGCAGAAACCACCGGAACACTTTCACTTGAAACCTTTGCTTCCTTTCTTCTCTGCACCTTCTCTTAAATCAACCAAAATTTATAATATGGACTTAAATTATAAATCTTGGTTGATTTTAGAATTTGCAAGAATGACCAAAATCAACCACTTGTTAATCAACTGCTGGATACTTTAAACGGAGATTACAAAACAATTTTCAACATTTTATAACTAAGACATCATTACTTCTCCTTCCAATTGTGATTTTGCTTATGATACAAAAACAATGCCAGAATAAAATCTTACCTGATTTTTAATTTTCTGGTGAACTTTTTCTCCTTTAAAACAATGGCATCTTCTTGCATGTATGTAAACTTCTTTACTTGATATTCCTGTACTTTTTCAGTAGCTTTCATCATTCTGTACTGATTGTACTGTTTTTCTCTTTGACTCATTGTTCCTATTCCAAAACCCTAAAAATGTGAGGAGAGAAGATGAAAACAATCTATTCTGCTCACCAGTTTCTATTTTGACCATATGTCCATTTAAAGAGAAGAGTTTTTCCCTCACTACTGGTTGGCCTTGTACTTAGAAATTAAGGGTTTTGAGTATATATATTTTGAATGTTTTGAGTGTATATATATATATATATATATATATATATAAATATAAAAGACAATAGGAAAACTGTTAATAGTTGCCTACGCGTTTCGTCCAATGTGGACTTTCTCAAGGCAAAACGAAATGAATTTATTAAATGAAGTAACTCATAATAACAAAACAAAATGTCCTTAGCAAATGGAAGAATTTAGAGAACGCTATTTTTATACTGTTAACTGAAATTATGTCATTTACTCTCACGTGTGGAGATACGTGTGACAGTAAATAACGTAATTTCAGTTAACAGTATGAAAATAGCATTCTCTAAATTCTTCCAGTTGCTAAGGACATTTTGTTTTGTTATTATTCATTTAATAAATTCATTTCGTTTTGCCTTGAGAAAGTCCACATCGGATGAAACACGTCAGCAACTATTACAGTTTTCCTATTGTCTTTTGCATTTATAAATATTGTCTTTTTATACAGGTTAACTCTGAGAAATGTTTCATATATATATATATATATATATATATAGAGAGAGAGAGAGAGAGAGAGAAAAAGAGAGAGAGAGAGAGACAAAGAATTTTATAAAAACTTTCAATGAGGAAAAGCCTTTTTTTTCTAACAAATGAGTGTAAAAACAATCTTTCATTAGACATATTGAGAGAGGAATATTGCCCTTATCTTTGTTGTTGTTATTATAACGTTTCAACCATTATGCACTCTAACCATCATCAGGTGTATGCCAAAATCCAGATAACCTACAGGGAATTTCAAACTGAACACTTTATTTAATCTATGGTAGTAGGTTTTTCCACTGTCCATGCCTAGGGATATCTTGTCTAGTCCTTATTTTTATAGTACTGCTCAGTTATTGGTCACCCTTTTTCCACTGAATCCAAGTACATACTGCTTAGCTCATGATTGTCACCAAATTCAAAAATCATTGCTTTAATCCACTATGTGACAATTCTGTACCGAGAACATGGAGGCCTTGAACCTAATTTACCTGTTGATGAGTTCTGCTACTGCTTGATTTCACTGAAGCTCCTCTTTTGTTACAGTTGCTGCTGCAGTAGAAGACCTGCTGTCATTTGTCTTTCTTTATTAATGGCTCCCATATTGTATCTATTTCTATGCTTGGCCTACTAAGGAGATCCTCATAGCCTAACATATGTGCTGATTCTTTCAGATGTCTAACTCTCCAATATTTTTCCTTCCTTAGTATTTTTACTTCATTCAACAGGGGTTGGTGACTACCCTTTTCTCTCCATACATGATCAGACATGCCTGTTTTCATTGTCTCCTTCATCACCAAGGCTTTTCAATGTTCCTACATGCCTTACTTTTAGGGGGCATTTCATTTCACTTTTTTATTCTTTTCCATAACTGCAAGAAATGGAGTCAACACAGTTCTTGGTCATGTCCTCCCTATGTTAGGCTTGTGACAGCAGTGATTTCTCTGGAGAGTGGAACTGCTTCTGAATATTGTCCTGATGTTGTATAGATTCTGCAGATCTGAATATTTTCCAATAAGTCACCAGACCGTGGAACTTTTCTGGTCCTCCTCCTTGACCCTCTTGTTTGAACCTGCAGATGTTGATGTTATGTTTGCAGGGTAGTTGTTATTCTGAAGGGTGCACTTGAGGCTGATCATTTCCTGCTGGTATTTGTCATGGTCACTACTTATGATTTGGAGGAATTGGACAATCCCTTTCTTTACACTGTATGGATGGTGGGAACTGAAGTTGAGTTATTGTCCGTTGAAGAATAATTTGTGATATAAGGATGTCTCGAACCCATCATCTGTGCGAGTTTTTAGAACATCCAAGAGGGCTAGTTGATTTTTATGAACTGGATCAAAAGTCTTATTGAATTCACATGGTCCAGCAGTATTTGTACAGCTTCCTCGTGTAGCCAGAGTATGAAAGTATCATTTATGTATCTCAGCTGTACTGTTGAAAGAGAAGCTTTGGTGAGTGCAGTCAAGCATGACAAACAGCAGCATCACTCATCAGCAGGCAGGTTAGGTTTAAGGTTTGTTCTCGATACAGAATTGTCCTGAAAACATTGGTTCATGAATTTTGTGATATAGTAATTGTTAGTTCAGTCATTGTGTACTTGTACTCAGTGGGCAAGCACAAACTATTTTGGTTACCAACACAATATGATGGAAAAGGTAAGGTACCAGATCTGATAGTAAATAGGATGCAATTAAAACCCAGAGTTATTATAATTGACTGTATTGTTGAAGAAATTGGTGTGGTAATGAAAATGAATTTAACTGACTTGTCAGGGTGGGGGATACAAAGTTACTCTCAATGATAAAAAAATGAGGAATTTCAGGCAGCTCAGTGAGTTGCGAGTTTGCAGCAAAGGAGTAATGACTGCAGGGTTACTGAAGAGGGAGATGATATTGAAAATGATGACTGATTTCGGCGCATGATTTGATTGGTAGGCATCGATGGTTGAGTTGTTTTGGAAAAGGGAATTTCCAGTAGTGAAGACCAAAATTGATTGTTAAGTTTCTCTAAGGTAGGGTCTAGGTTGATTTGAGGAAACATTGTTTAGGAAGTGATTGCTGTTCAGATAGAGATTGCAAAATGGCTTAGAAAAAGAAGACAAAGCTAGTTATGATAATATGGCTGAATTGGATTCTGTGATGAAAGGACACTTTGGCATTGAAGTGGAGGCTGTGGGATATTGAAATAAAATTTGTGTTTACATTCAGATCTACACTGGACAGCAGGCATGTCATTCCATTTACATTAGTATGTTTCTACTTGTTCAATATATATCACAGATTTTCTTTCTCCAATGCAGCTCAGTTACAATGTCTTTAGGTGTGCTTTTCAATGTAGTCATTTTTTATTCATGCACTCAACTGATCTTTTCTAAGTTTTGTGCAGCCTGGTATTTTAGTTCTGTTTTTTGACATATTCTATGATGACATGAATTCTTCTGGTTTCTGTGAAGTGACATGAGTAAAAATATGTGGGTAAGTAATCCAAGTAGATCGTTGTAGAAGTCAAGTGACTTACCTGCTAACATGGCTGCCTTCTTGTGTCTCCTTGTAAAGCAAGCCAGCTAATTTTACCTCATTTTATAGGAGAGTGTCTAATACACCAGTTAGGTTGGTCCATTTTGCTAGAATGGACCTGCCCAATACATTTGCATGAGTGGTCTTTATTCACCCATATATTTCTCCATGAAATGACTCAAGTCAGTTAACTTTTGGCTACACTAGCCTACTTGTGTGTCAGACCACTGGCAAGCAAACCAATTTTATACAATCATAATAATATAAATATTAAAAATGATCCTTAAAAGAACTCAAAATATTTATTATAGAACATATAAATGAATTACACAAAAATGAAACTATTACCCTATTCAGATGGTCATTTCACCCTGGGATATTCTCCCTGGGGGTTGTTAATGGAAAAACATTTGTTAAAAAAAATGAATTTTAACGTTTTTTTTTGTTTTTTTTTTTTAAATTGGAATTAAAGGAAGAAGGAAAGAAAGAAGAAAAAAGAAGAAGAACAATCAATAAGTAAAGGAAATGGCATTAAGAGAGAGATTCCTATCAAAAGACAAAAGAAAACTAAGGTAGTTAGAAAAGGATGGACAGGAAGTTATGACATAGACAAGTGTAGACTGAAATTAAAAATGGTTGAAGATTAATAATGACCTATATTTAACATATCAAATTTTGCTGAAATGGGAAAAACTTACATAGGAAAATACAAACATAAAGGTTAAGAAAAAGAAGAGTTTTAAAGATTATAGATAAAGGAAGAATATAATATAAAATTAATACTATTATATAAATTTAATTTTGTGTAAATAAATTTTTTTATTAAAAATCTTGATACTAATAACTCAAATTATTATATAGTTATATCAAATTATTATTAAGAAAAATTTATTTACTTAATTTTAAATAAAAAAATTAATAACATTACTTATTTATTTAGCCTAATGTAATTATATATTATATGTTATTAAGCAAATTTATTAAAATCAATATTAATCCATTCAATATTAGATATTTAGTTATAAAATAAAACTTTTTGATTAGTAAATTATTAATTTATATTAATAATAATTTATATCAATTATTATAATAAATATAAATATATTATATATTTATATTAAATTTATATTTTTATTTTATATTTATATCATATTTACATTAATCATTTTAATATTCAATTAAGGATTATATTTAAATTCAGTATTAAAAAAGGAATCTAATATTATAATAAAAACAATTTTTGTCATTTTTAGTAAATCAGCAAGACCTGAATATAAAAATTAATAAGATAAAGGAAGAATTTTTTAAAAAATTAATAAGTAATAGCCCAAAATAAAAATGAAATTTTATAAGGGAAAAATTTTTTTAAAATAGATGAAAAAAGTTAAAACCTAGATTAAAAAAAAGATTAAACTTCAAGAATAAATAGATAAATTATAGAATCTTACTTATTATAAAACGCAGATTATGTGTGTGTGTGTGTGTCTGTAACGTTTATATATTGGATCGAATTTCCTACATTTTTTAGCCGATTTCAACAAAACTTCACAGGACTACATAAAATTACCTTGTGATGGTTCTAACGGCGCCGAAAATCAATGTGAAAACACGATTAAGACACATCATGAGAATGAAAGGGGGACAACTCACCCACGAAAATGTAAACAAAAGAGACTAGAATGATGAAAAAAATCCGAACTTGACGAAAACAAAATGTTATCGTCTAATGTTCATATTATTAAAGAGGAAAGATCAAAGTATTTTTGGGGTATTTTTTTACATTTTTTAATCGTTCCTAGCACATCTGAAATTTTCGTTAAAAATATTGTTTTTTTGGTCAAAAAAAGGACAGATAATCAATCATTTTCAATCATTTTTTTGATTTGATAAAAAAGATTAAAATCTGACTTTGATATTCTTTTAAAAATCAATTATCATTTTTTCAAAACTGATTTTAATAAAAACAGAAATTATACTGTTTATTTAAAATATTTTGAACCAAGCTTAACTTAGCTTCTGCGCCGAAAAAATGTAATTTGAAAATAAAACAAAGCAGGTCATAACCTTTCGCGTTGCTTGACGATTGACGAAAGGCACATTCATGACGTTTAGATAACTTACGGGAGGATAATTCTTTCTACGGAAGTGAAATTATTTAAGTGAACAAATTATTTACCTCGTTACTTTTAAGGAAAACTTTCAGCGCTCTAATTTTTTTTTTTTTTTTTTTGTACTTAGCTTTCATTTTTACAATGCTTTATGGAAAATATAAAGAAATTAAAAGATAAGACTGTTAATAGTGAGATTAAATTTCATAAGAAAAAGGTATCTAATTAATTTAGGTACCTTTCTTATGAAATTTTATCAGAAGTGTACATAAAATACTATAATTTTATGTACATTTATTACATTTTACTGTGTTATTTGTATTTCCATTCATTTTATTATTAATTTTGATATTTCATTTATGGAAAAATGTCATAACTGGAGATTAATATAAAAATAAGATCATATAAATTAAAGTTTAGCAGTAGTTATATTTCATAAGATGATACTGTTACTTGTAGGTACCCTTCTCAGTTGAAATTGAAAACTCAAATTAACTTCTCCATACGTGTTTTTCAAAAAAGTAAAAGGCTTAACAGCGGAGAACAATGCTGAACTCAAATAATGCAACTAAATTGTATTCTGGTTGGTCTTCCGTATTTGATAATTACTGTCCGACTATAAACACCAAAATCACATTTCTTAATTACCATGGCTAATCTGATTGGTCCAAATTATACAATTTTCAAAGCGCTAGACAATGACAATCTCACACGGACATTTTGAAAGGTTGATGTTTTTAACTAATGTTAAAATATTTTTAAAAATTCAATTTAAAATTTTTTTAAAAATCTTTTTAGAATTAAAGAAATAAGAAATAATTGTATTAAAAATTCAATTTTCATTGAAAAAATTTTTTGCTTTCAGAAAATATTGTCCATATTCATAAAAACAAATTAAAATAAATAAAAGCATTTGAAACTAAATAAAATATTTGTTTTATTGAGTTTTGTATATTACAATTCACAGCTGATTTTCAGACGTTGGCAAAAAAAAAAAACAAAAAAAAAAAAACATGATTTGCATTCTTCAAAGCCTTGTGCTTTTAATCACTAAAACCGATGGTCTCGAATTTCTAGAGTTTTTCATAAAATTAGTTATGGGGGTGTTAATAAATATAAAAAAAAATATTTCTGCCATGACTTTAATAAAAAAAAAACAACATATTTATAATAATTTCGATCATCTGTGAATAGTTTCTGAAAGTTTCATTAACATCTGACAATTATTTTTTATTTTTGCAAGATTTTCCAAATTAATGTGTGTAAATACAAAAAAAAGCAGCTAAAAATTATCTATGTTATTTACTACCCTTGTTGCGACAAAGAGAAACAAGGTTTTTTTAAATCAAAATTTAGAATATTCTAAAAAGATGGAAAAATTTTAAAAATAATTAAAAAAAATTTAGTCTATCCTCTTCATAAAAACATAAGCATTTTGACGATAAAATTTTGTTTTCATAATCTTTGGCGTCTTTTTCATCAGACTATGCTCTATGTTTTAGCGATTCTGTGGAGTGGCTTAGGTTAATTACATTTTTTCGGCGCAGAAGCTAAGTTAAGCTTGGTTCAAAATATTTTAAATAAACAGTATAATTTCTGTTTTTATTAAAATCAGTTTTGAAAAAATGATAATTGATTTTTAAAAGAATATCAAAGTCAGATTTTAATCTTTTTTATCAAATCGAAAAAATGATGATTGAAAATGATTGATTATCTGTCCTTTTTTTGACCAAAAAAACAATATTTTTAACGAAAATTTCAGATGTGCTAGGAACGATTAAAAAATGTAAAAAATACCCCTAAAATACTTTTGATCTTTCCTCTTTAATAATATGAACATTAGACGATAAAATTTTTTGTTTTCGTCAAGTTCGGCTTTTTTTCATCATGCTATGCTCTTTTTGTTTACATTTTCGTTGGGTGAGTTGTCCCCTTTCATTCTCATGATGTGTCTTAATCGTGTTTTTCATTGATTTTGTTAAAAACAATTTTGTTTTTCCCATTTTCGGCACTGTTAGAACCATCACAAGGTAATTTTATGTAGTCCTGTGAAGTTTTGTTGAAATCGGCTAAAAAATGTAGGAAATTCGATCTAATATATAAACGTTACAGACACACACACACACAATCTGCGTTTTATAATAAGTAAGATAATGGCTATCAGTAGCCAAACACTTTCCAAAATACAAATTGCACCAACAGAAGATTATGGTGAGTGTTTGCTGGTCTACCATTGGCATTACACCTTTCTGGAATTTAACCAGAACATCAAAGTCAAAGTTTGCTGCCAGCAACTGGATGAAATGTACATCCAGTTAAGCAAAATGCAACCGGCTCTGGTTAATCAATGAGGTCCAATTCTGCTTCATGACAATGCTTGGCCACATGTTAACAAGATAACACTGCAGAAGCTGACCAACTTGGTATACAAGACTTTACTACATCCACCATATTCCCCCCTGATCTCTCACCGACTACGTCTTTTTCAAGCATCATGGCAATCCTTTTGAGCCAAAAGACATTCCACTGCAAAGAAGATGCAAAAACTGCATTCAAAGATTTCTTAGCGTCCAAACCTTTACAGTTTTATTATAAAGGCCTAAATAACCTTGTAACTCGATGGCAGAAATGTATAGGTGTTCAGGGTTCCTATTTTGACATTAATTTAAGTATTTGATTCTAAAACTGGACAATATTTTTCAAACAACAATGTTTAACCTTGGTACCTGCAAATAAAAGAGATTTTCAAAAGGGTGATTTTTCTGTTGACACCACTATTACTATATACTAACAACATGCCCTCAGACATGTTTATTTGCAAGATTATAAAAACATGCAAACCAAGTTCAACATGATGTTTATTATTTATCATTTTATAAAGAGATACATTAAAAAAATCCTTTTAAAAATTTATAAAAAATTCCAAAATCTACAAAATATGTGAAGAATGCAATTTTTCTTATTTACCAATTCATAAATAAAAAACTATGAAAACAAGTTTTTTTTTATTCATAATTTTATAAAAATATCTATGAACTATCAAATATGAAAACTTAAATAAACATGATTTTTCTGGACATACATTTTCTTCTCAAATTATTTTATATCCCAGATGACTTTTTGTTTTAATTTTCCATTTTTTTTTTAATAATTGTGATCTAGGATAAAGAATGCCTAACTAATAGAAATCTTAGGCATGGAACTTCAGCAATTAGAGATTGCCCGCCCACTCCACTTCCTATTCATTTTTGAAAAATATTTCAATCTAATATTTTTTAAAAATGCTTAGAAAATCTACCAATAAATTATTTATTGTCAGCCAAGTGCTGACTGATGAAATTTTAAATGAAGAGTGGACACAAAACACCTTGACTAAAGTAATTGGTAAAGCTGGTGAATAGTGTTCTTTAGAATGGTCAGTTACCAATTGATTCAAACTTTATAAAATGGTAAATAAGCATTTCCTTATAGTTGGTTCACATATTTTTGTAATTTAATAAATTTTTATAAATAAAAAAAAATTCATATTTATTTCTTTATAAATTGGTAAATGATAAACATTGCATAGTTGGTTTGCATTTTTAGAATGTTGTAATTATAAAATAATTCTTGTAAATAAACAGTGTATAATTTTTTTGTTGAAAATTCTCAAGAACAAAGAAAATGTATAAATTCACTTTCATATGTTTGATTTTATTAAAATTCTAATCGTTGCTTTTTAAAACAGTAAACATTATTGAGGAGTGAAGGTAGTTAAAATAATAGTAGTGTCAAAGGAAAAACTGTCCTTTGATACACTGTTTTTTTGCAGATGCAAAGGTTGAACTTTGCCTTCCAAACAGCCTAATATTTTATTTTTCTAATATTAGTTTTCATCAAATGATTAAAGTCAGTTTTATAATTTGGACACCATTTTTTTAAAAATAGTTTTCCACAATAGGAACATAATTATATATATCAAATTTCAACATAGTTTTGATAAAAGAGCAGCAGCAGTGAAGGCTGCTTTTAGGTTAAAATTTGATAGCATTCCATTGAGTGAAGTAAACTTTGTAAAACAAAAGCTGAATTGATTTGAATCTCAAAGAAGGTGAAAGATAATTTTTGCTTGATAATAATTAACTTTCTTTAGAAGTTGGAGATCATGATAATAAAACTTAATCTCCTATTCAACAAAACACATTGTACAAGGTTGAAAACATATATTGACCTCAATAAAGTAAGAAGCCACATTGATTATACTAAGATTAATGAAAATTTCCAAGTAGATCATTAAAAGATGAAAATTAGATTTTTTGACTCACAAAATATCTGAAAGTTGAGAAAATGAAAAATGAAAATACAGCAAGAAATGTCATGCAAAATGATTTTTTGCCAAAGAAAAATTAACATATAAATAAATCTGAAACTAGTAAAATGAGTCATTTTTTAAAATATTGAATAATCTTTCATTAAAGTATGAACTACAGATAGCCTGTTTACAAGTAACTGAGAACATATTTTGAAAAAAAAAAAAACATGCAAGTTAAATTAATATTGTGGTATTTGACAGGGTTCCTAAGATTATTATTTTAATAGGGATAGTTTTAAATACTTTTGTAATTTTAACAAGAGTTATTCTCATTTCAGTAATTCATACAACTCATGAAATTATTGTATAATTTTATTTTGTATAATTAATGATCAGAAGAGGCAAAAGGCCTCAAAGTAATGAAAGTATCAATGTTACAAAAAACATTAAATGTGGTAACAACTGTGCCTTGGTGATTCAATAGGGAAAATGGATTACCTTGAGTAAATTTTAAATGCTTCATGTTTGCTGCAGCCTATAGTAAGAGAAAAATTCAAGTGAATATTAAAAATATCAAGAGATTGAAATTATTTACCTCATAACTTAAATAATGTCTGTGCTGAGAGCTACTTATTTTGTTTTCTTTCTTGTCATCATCAATAGTTGGTAACTGCTGTGGTTGCTGCTGCAGTTTCTCCTGATAAAGCCAAATGTAGAACAAAGAATATTTTACAACATACCACAATAATGTTTTGTTTTGAAACAAATTTTCATTGTGACTAATCTATTTCTAAATAGAGTCAAAACATGCTTACTAATAAGAGATTATGAATAATTATTCTTTATGTTGACATTTTATTAAAATCTATGGTTTATGCTTGACATAATATTTTACATCAGAAAGCCTTCCCAAAATTAAAATTTCCCAAATTCTTAAATAATACATCGGTAGTCCAAAAGTTGTTTTTGTAGTAACCATATTCAAAATTTTGATTGTATTGTCACAGTTGTCATATCAGCATGCTTTAAAGGATTTTGTCAATTGATCAATGATTGAAGATGGAAGAAAATAAGCAACATTTCAGCATATTATACATTTTTATTTTAAATAAGTACAACTGAAACATAAAATGAGATTTTTTCCACATAATAGTGGTTTGCAACGTGTTGTAGTATAGGGTAGGGTTTGATAAAATGGCAAAAGAAAAAGAGGCCTGAATAAGAGATGACCAAATGACTTGGTCTAAATGCAAATGTTTTATTTCTCAATGTCAAAAGCTAGAAGCATATTTTTAGGGGGTTAGTTTCATATGTTAGTAATGTTAGTAGCAACTATATCTACATAGGATAGCTTCATATGTTAATATCTAAAAATTCCTCCATACTAATTAAAACTAAATTTATTGTTTAGGGATGGTCTGCGGTGGTATGTCATTTAATAATTTTCTTTTATTTATTTTGTATCATGTATTATAAATGCAGTCTTTTAGGGGGCATCACTTTAGGAGATAGAATCTTTCAGGTTGGGGTGTTTTGGTTTCAGTTGTATCAAAATTCTCTTGGGACCCACTTGTTGGCAACTACTTCCTCCACTAGTCACTTAACTACCATGAAGTGGCATCTCCAGTGTTGTGGGCTTATTGTCAAGCGATGGTCATTGTACTGCTTCAGTTGTTTCTGTCAGCTCCAACACAGATGCTTTTGGTGAAAGGACTGCTGGATCTGGTCTATGCAGTGCTTCCACACCATGTTCTCAGCTACCTTAATTAAGTAGTTCAATGGATCCAGCTGCTTGAATACTGTGCTCTCTTTCCATTTATACCTCCCTCTATAATCCCTTGTGAGGACACACTGTCCAACTGATAAATCACATTGCTTGCCATTGTTACCCACCATGGAGAAAAGTTTGTCCATGACCCTGTGTTCAACATTTGGTTTCATTACATCGAGTCTGCACTGTAGTTGTATGAGATGTATTTCTGTACATCAGTAGAAGGTTTACCAACTTTTTCTCTGGTGGTATACTCTGGCCCATTGTCTTGAAGCTGTGTTTTAATGTTTGTACAAATCTCTCAGCCAAGCTGTTTGTGGCTGCATGAAATGGGGCCAAGCAAATGTGTCTGATTCTATTCTCCCCCATGAATGTTGCAAACTCTTCTGATGTAAACTGTGGACCATTGTCTGAAACCAATTGCAACGGTATTCCATGGCAAGTAAATATTTCTCGCATCAGCTGTATTGTATATGTGGCCGTAGTGCTCTTTATAATAGATGCATCATGCCAGTTTGAATGGGTATCAACCATGATGAAAAATAGGAGTCCTTGAAATAGCCCAGCAAAATCTACATGGATGCATTCCCATGGTGAACTTTGCCATTCACAAGGATTTAAATAGGAATGCTGGGGCATATTTACATTTGTTTAGCATCTTCACACTCCTTGGTCAATAGTTTGATATCTGATCAAGGGCTACCACACAGCTTTGAGACAGTGCCTTTATTTTCACTATTACCAGGTGTCATTCATGCAGTACCTTCAGCACTCGTTCCTGTAGGGTTGAGTGATTATTACCCTCATTCCCCAGGTTAGTACTTCATGTGAGCTTGATAGTTCATACCTTTTTGTGAAGTAAGGTTGACATTCCTTATCCTTTTGCACTTTCTCCAGGACAAGTGAAAGGGATGGATCACGTCTTGTTGTTGTCTTGATTTTGCCACATGCAACAGGTAGCTACTCCAGTTGTGAAATAAGCTGGTAGTGTCCATCTCCTCTTCATTTGTCAGCTGTTTGCCTTTGAGTGGCAACCTGGATAATCCATCCACAGTTGAATGTAGTTTTATGCTTTGGTACATAATATCATAGTTGTACCCTGAAAGGAAAATTGCATATCTCTGTAGCCATGCTGCTGTCATAACAGGTATTCCCTTTTGTGGATGCAAGATAGAGATTAGGAGTTTGTGGTCAGTGATGAGGGTAAACTTGTGTCCATATAGGTAGTGATGGAAGTGTTTTACTACCCAAATGAGGGCCAATGCCCCTTTGTCAATCTGAGAGTAATTACATTCTAGTTTAGTGAGTGATCTTGATGCAAAAGCTATGAGCCATTCAATACTGTCCTCCATGGTGTGAGCTAGCACAGCACCCATCTGATACTTGCTACTTGAATTGGTTTCTCAGGGTCATAATGTGTCAGTAATTTGTCAGTAATGTGTCAGTGTTTGATGTAATCAATTCCTTAGCATGTAGGAATGCTTTTTCACATTGTGGTGACTAATCCCATGTGTGGCCCTTCTGAAACAACTGATGTAGGGGGTACAGTTTAGTGACTGGATTGGGCAAGAACTGGTGGTAGTAATTTACTGTTCCCAGGAAGATCTGGAGCTGTTGTATATTGCCAGGCTGTGGGTGCTTCTCAAATGGCCTGTTCTTTGTCAGGAGACTTTTGTAGGCCAAGAATGGATATTTCATGTCTGCAATAGGTAATCTTGTCCATGAAGAATTCACATTTATCCAAGCTGGCTTTCAGGTTATATTCTTTGAGCCGCTTCAGCACCGATTCTACACTGCGAGGTGTTCTTCATCGTCTGTCTCTGTGATGATCGTGTTGACAATTGTGCACTTTGTTTTGGGCATATCTGCTAGTATCTGTCCATTGTGCGCTGCCATATTGCTGGGCTTGATGCAATACTAAATGGTAAGTGGTTTTGCAGGGTTAAATACCACTTGGATGTTTCTTTCATTTCCAGATATGCCTGCTGCAAGTCAATCTTTGTAAACTGTTTACCACCTGCCAATTTTGTGGATATGTCTTCAATTTTTGGCAAGGGGTATTGGTCTACTCTCAGATATAGGTTCATAGTGGTTTTATAGTCTCCACAAATCCAGACTGCTCTTGACGATTATACTACTGGTATGACTGGGGAAGCCCACTCGCTTGTTGTTACTTTTGTCAGGATTCCTCTTTTTTCCAATTGACCTGGCTTTTTATGAATACTGGTTTGATGTTATCTTTCAGATTTAGCTTAGCTTTGACTCCTTTTAGGGTCTTTAGTTCCTCAGTAAAAACTTCACTATACTTTGAAAGGTGTCTTAGCTTGACTTTGCATTGTCTCCTTTAGTGGTGTTCACTGCATCCTCTGTATTTCATCCCAGTTTAATTTTATATAGTGTAGCCACTCTCTACCAAAGCGTGCTGGACCCTCTGAATCCATGACATACAACTCCAATTTGTTCACTTTTGTCCCCTGATGTTTCACCAAGACCCAAATTTGACCTCTATAGAACGTCTGTTTCCCTGTGTGGCAAATGAGAGAACTTTTTCTCATAAATTCTCAGCAGTACTATTAAGACTTCTGACCCTGTGCTCAACTACATGATAGGTGCAATCTATATTACCCTCCCCATCAGTTTTTCTCATGTAATCAATATTAATGTGTGAGACTAGAAAATCCTCTTCATCACTACTGCCTTGTCGGGATATGCTACACTGACTTCTGACTATGTCTACTACATTTATACAGAGGTTTATTTTTATGAGTATTTAAGGACTTACTTGTCTTGTTCCTGCATATCTTCTCTGGGTGAACTTTTTTTAAAGCAAAACCTGCATGTGGCTTCCTCAAATCGTCATATTGTTGGCTTATGTGGTCCTCCACAACAGTAATATGGAGTGTCAGTGGCCATTTTTTTGGATAGCTTACCCATGTACTTCTTTGCCTTGAGTTGATGGAGATCTTGTGGCCTTTGTTTTAACACACAAGCATCTCTTTCTGCCATTTCCATGGATACAGCTATTCACATATGTTCAATTATTCTTGGACAGCAACTTTTTTGAATCTGTTCCAATTTTATTCCACATACAAATAAATGTATTGTTGCAGTTGTTGCTAAACTTGCAGGTTTGCGATAGTGTTGAAAAAACAATATCAGATTATGACTAAATGTTGCAAAATGTTAGAAATTTTAAGTATAACAGAGTGAACATTGTAAAATATTCAAAATGTTGAGGAAGAAAAGAAATAAACTTTAAGGGAATATTTTAGCCGGTTGGAACACCCAACAATCTGATAAGGAACAAAAAATGCCAGACATTAACAAGCTAACAGGGATATGAAAAGAAAAACAACACCATGTGTTTACCTGGTTGCTGGGGTTTCAAATTTTAGTCATGCACTGATGCCTTTTAGTGCTGTGGCCAATGCCTGTTAACAATTTTGGAGTTTGGAGTGTGTTGCTTCAAACTGGTAGCTGAATAATGTTAGTGAATTCTTAGCCAAGAAGTAAAACATGTCAAAAAAAGAAATAGAGATCAAGCTAAGACCAGTAGTTCTATAAAGAGCTTCACACTGTGAAGGGAAGTCAATGCAATGTTGGGTTAATGTTGATACTCCCAATATTAAAGAAAAAGATCCCCTCAAGGTGAAGATAAAATGAATATAAATTTCTAAGGAAGACAAGTGTTGAGGTATTTCAACACACAGGAAAAAAAGAAAAGAAAGATAATTGTAGTCTTTTCTCTAAAAAAAGGACTACTGTAGCAGCATTTGACAAAGGGTGGTTGAACAAATTAAATCTTTTTTTCTACTTGTAGAAAAAACTTTAAATAAGATACTGAAAAACTAAGTGCAGACAGGTAAAAAAAAAAATAATTAGTTGAATAAGTCCTGGAAGCAATACTTTTCCAAGGTCTGCTCTGAGTTGGAAGAAAAGATAAATCCCTTTTTTTTTTTTTTGGTTACAAAAAGTCTTTGGTAATCTGAACTATGCAGGAATTTTGGGATTTTAAATCTGACTGTTATGGGAAGGGGAAGATAGAAAAACTATAATGACAACTATTAGCATTTGAACCAAAACTCAGTGCAGAGAGAAAGGAATTATAACGAATTCTTACTTGTAACTTTGCAGTGGCAATCATTTGTGTCAAATTGCAACAACAAAAAAAACACTACATGTTGTCTACAAGTAATTGTCCTTATAGAAGTAACAGTAGAAAATAAAGAGTTAGGATTCTTGTTAACAGTTTCGGTAACACATTCAGTCAGCTTAGAAAGAGAGAGCAAGGTAGAAGAAAAAAGGAAGAAAATACAGCCTTTATCCTTTGATACATCTCTCTTTGATGACATACAAATTTTGACTCTCTGTCAATAAGATGGGGTTGCGTGGAACAGAGAGTATTTAACAACCTCACTCATCTTGATTGAACTAGCACTTCCAAATCATCACTGTTCATCCACATTAATAGTCCCTTGCCCACATCAGCATTCAGGAGAGAATTAGGTATTAATGTTTTCAACTCCATGTCTTTTAAACTATTAGAATTTCAAAATAATCAACCTCACCTCTGCCTATTGTTTTGTACAGGCCTGTGTTTTTACAGTCCTAATAGTTCCTTCCCAAGCACCCCCATACCAGGCTGAGTAAAGGACAAATCTCTCCTTGTATTCATCTGTTAGCATCCCCTTGTTCAGTATCTTTGATGCTGCAATGAATGTTTTTGCATTATTGGAGTAGAGATGTGAGGGAACTCTGTAGGTGTCCATGAATCATTCCAATCTAGTTTTTGTTTCCAAAGTTCTCTTAGTATATGGTTTCTTACCATTACAGGCAGGTAAAGGGATAAGGAGTCAAAGATTTTTGGAAGCTTTAGAAAGTATCTCTCTCTTTGTTGATACCTCAACATTACATTATATGGGGAGAGATCTTCATGGAGTTGTATCTGTACCCTAATTCTTTCTCCCATCCTGATTTGAATCTGAACAAGTTTCCCTCTGCTTTCATTATTTCTCTTAACTCAACACAGTTTGAATTACAGGACTGTAACTCAAAGTTATCCTCCTGCAGGTGCTCCTATACTGATGTGCATAAACATGACAGGGTGATAATATTATTACAAGTTTTTATCAAATTATCCACATAAAAATTTGAATTTAATGTAGGGTGCATTCATCCAAGAGGAACCTGTTGGCATGAAATTTCAGGACATAGTTTAGTTTAAAAGGGCTAGCATTGAAACCAAATATAATGGTTGAATATCTGTAACAATGTAGATTTTCACCCTTCTTTAGGAAAAAAGCAACACTAGTTTTGGTCCTCCTCAGAAGACAGATGAATCATAAGGAAAGCCTTCCTTATGTCGGCCAACAAGACATATTTGTTGGTACGAAAATGAATTAGAAGGTTCAACATGGCACCCATCAGGTTGACTCTGGATATGCTGCCTCATTGAAAGAGATGGTAGAAAAACCATAATCGTAGCTATTATCCTGAAACTCTTTTCATCGTAGGTTTCCATATTTCTGATGTGTCCAGCTATTTTGTTTGTTTGTGCTTCATGAATGGACTATTCTGTTAGCATAATTGTTCTCTGTGTGTGAAATTAGCAATCTTTGTTGCCAGTTGTATATTGGGTGGGGTCTGGAAAAAGAGGCCTGAATAAGAAATGACTGAATGACTTGGTGGTCTATTCAACTACTTTATTTCCCAATGTCAAAAGGTAGCAGCATATTTTTAGGGGGCTCGTTTCATATGTTAGTGAGCAGTGATGCTACAGGTTCAGGTACTGACTTACTGGACTTTATCTAATTATTTTGGTTTTAAAACAAATTTTGATAGGTTATAAAACGTGGATATTTACAATAGCATAGAAAGCAAGAGGTCATAGGGAAAGCAAAATGAACCATCATTGTATCAAAAGCTGGTTTTCATCCAAATGAAATTATTTCCTTTCCAATAAAAGTATATGGATGAAATTTCAGGCAAACTCTTAGTCTTACAAATCAAAAAGTAATGCTAAATACACACATTATATTGTGATATGACAACAGCAGGCACTATCCATTATGTATTATAGTATAATTCTAAAGAATAGAAAATAAAGAGAACTTGATTAATTCATTAAAAATAGAGTTTTTAGAATTGAACTGTATGACACAAACTACTGTTTATTACTTTTTTCTTTAAATGTTTATTAAAAAATATTAAAATAATACTGAAACTGAAGAAAAAGTTTCTCTTACCATTATTGTATTGTAGGCATAATTAATTTTAGCAAATTTTTCAGAATTTACAGTTTCATGGTTAGCATCTGGATGATATTTTCTGGCAAATTTTATATAGGATTCTTTCACTTCTTGAACAGAACTGTCCGGAGTCACATTCAGAATTGTATAACATTCCATTGGTACAGGTTCTGTAAAATATTTTGCTGAAGTTCTGCTACTGGCCTAAGAAAAAAAAAGTCAAATAAAATTTCAGGACCCTTTAAGATATAAAGGTCTTTAAAGTTATTCTGTTATTTTAATGTTGTTAACTGACTACTTAATTTTCTTTTCAAATGGATTTAATAGCTTTATAGAATTTTATAGTATGATTAATGAAAATAATAAAAGCATAATTTATAATGAAATGCAATTTTATTTCTGCTTGGAATTCGCATATGTTTTAAACTTATAGACTTATGACTAAAAATTTCAGATACAGTATATCTGTAAAAGTACACTATGAATAAAGATAAAAGGAAAACTTAGCGATGCGGTTTCATCCTCTGAGAGACTTTATCAAGGCAAATGCAAGGATTTTATTTTGTGACAAGTATTTATATACAGGAGCAAAAATATTATTGGTTTTTTCAAAATTTTTTGGCATAGGAGTGCTCATGAATATCCATCAAGTTAGTGGAAATATCAAGCAAGTTCATGGATGCAAGATATTATAATTCAATGCCTAATAAATGAAAGCGTGTAAGATATTTTTTTTTAATATGTATATATTTGTAAATTATTTTAGATTAGGATTGATTTATATGTTTTGAATAACATGAGGTTATGGATTTAACTGTTTTCTTTTAGTTTTTGTATTTTTGTGGTCATGTATGTTGGCTTGGGAATAGAGTAATTATTTCAGGAAAGGAGATAATGAGAATAATCCAGGATGCAGATATATATTTTGATAAAGATATGTTGATTTTAAAAATCTTTCAAACTTCATTTAATTATTGGATTTTAATAAAACTTATGGCATTTATATAAAAGAGAAATATTTTTGAAAGCAGTTTCTCTTCAAAATTATAAGGAAAATATTTTTGTGCAATTACTCCCCATTTTTGAATTTGATGATTTTTCAATTGTACCAATTGTTTCAAGGTGTATCAAACTGAGGTATGTTAGCCCTTCAAAAATAAATACTGAAACAAAAAAAAAAATGTAAAATCAAAACTCAGAAGAAAGTCAATGTGGATACCTTATTCTGAAATTAAAAAAAAAATATGGCCCTTTTTGAACATTTTTTTTAAAATTAATATTCTAATTTTATTATCTGTAACAGTAAGATTTTTTCTATAATTTTCTATAATATCAATTTAATAATGTGATATTTTTAAGTAGGTACCTCCACTAATTTGGTATACATAAGGTTTAAAATGAATTTTTAAAAATGAAAAAGGTTTCATTTTAGCTTTAATTGAACACTAAAGGATTTAAAATTTACTATTTCCAGTAAGTAAAATACTCTGTGGTGTATTTCAAATAGAAATTATATTAATCAGAATTGATTTTTTTTTTCAGTAAAATCAAACTAAATGGCCATTTTTGACACATTTGTAAACAAAAGTTAAATCTTGCCAAAAATAAAATATATATTTCTGAAATGTTATTTGAAGAAAATTAGCAAATTTAAAGCTAAATTAATCTAACTTGAAACAAATATTACTTGATTATAGCATAAAATGTTGTATACAAACATTTTTTAACTACAGGGTCTTGTTTTTCTAATGTATTAATCGATTTATTGACAATGGATTGACAGCGGAATGTGTTCATAGTTAAGTATAGTGGAGCAGACTATAGACTTTATAAGGGGGTCAACCCTTAAAACGCATAACCTTTTAATGATAGATTTATCAGTTTGTACATTCATACTTCAGAAATTCTGCATGTAATTACACATACAAAAACAATCAAAATTCTTTTAAGAATATTTGGAGTCACCAGATTGTAATAAGCTTTACAATATATGATTAGTAAATATAGTTTTACTTAATAACAATATTTGCTAAGAATTATCACATTGAAAATGAATTTTAAAAGATTTAAAACTTTTAATTAAATAATATCTTAGTTTTATTGTGTTTTTTATTTTTTGATTCAGAATAGATTTTTGGTAAGACAAGGTCCGATTTTGCAAAAAAATTCATTTTTTTTTGCATAATCGACCCTGCCTTACTAAAAATCTGTTCTGAATCGAAAAATAAAATTTTCGGATTTAAATTCTTCCAAGAATTCTGCTTTTAACTAAAAATTATCATGTTGAATTTCTCACGTTTTCATAAAATTAAGTAAGGGGCTGAAACAAAAAAAAAAAAAAATTTTAAATATAATTTCATTCATTTGTGAATAAGTGCTGAAAATTTCATTAAAATCCAACAATTATTTGATTTATGAAAGAATTTCCAAATTGATATATCACTGCAAAAAAAAGGCTAAAATTTGCTATGCTAAAAGTTAGTATAACTGCTGATGCAAGAAAAATAAGTTTTTTTTTAATCAAAATTTCGACTGTTCTAAAAGGAGTAAAAAATTTGATGATCAAAAAAATACTTTGATCCTTCTGCTTGACATAACGATTTTGATGATAAAACTATGTTTTCATTACATTTGGAGCATGTTTTTATCACAGGATGGTAATGTTTTTGCATTTTCATGGAATGTTGTGTCGGAAACCTACCACCCCTCTTGAAGATGAACTTGTCTGCGTCTGTGAACAAAGACTTTAAATAGTGGCATGTCAGTTGACATGGGGAAGACAGATAGACAGAGAAGTTCTTAGCTGAGCTAGTTATTGACTACTCAGGCAATTTCTGTACCTTTTTACCAACCTATTAAAACCCTTTTTATTGTTACATGTTATTTGGCGTTTGTCTATACTAACCCCAAATCAACATCATAACAGTGGCGACGAGAGATTTGTTCACCACGCTGAGTGGAGAATTTTTCAACTCTAGGTGGACTATATAAATTTTTTTTTTTTTTCTTGCTCTGAAAAAAAAAAAACAAAACAAAATATGTCGAACTTTGTTCTTCACGAAGAAATGGGATTTCAATGTGCCAAAAAAAAGTAAGACTTGTGCTTATTGTGGATATATACGTGTTTTTCTCTTTTTGTCTGTTTTCGAAAAGTGTTTTGTGTAATCTATTATGCATAATGGAAGATTTGATTGCATTAACGAAAACTCTAGTGCAAAGTCAAATTCAGCAACAAGAGCAACAAAAATTGTTTCGGGAACAATTATTGGATTTACAAGTTCAGCAGCGAAAATGACACAAAGGCTTTATATGAAGCGATTTTACTTAAGAATCCAGTAAATTCGTCATTCATGGCGAAGGTATTGCTAATTCTATTACTGAGTTCAAATTTAACCCAGAGGAGGGCATAACATTTCCTCGTATTTCAGAAGATTTGAAACAATATTTGAAAAAAAATGTGAAGGTTGGACTGATGAACAAAAAGTGAGTTTACTTTTACAAAAGTTGGGTACAGATGAAAATAATAAGTATACGATTTTGTCCTTCCAAGAAAAACTGGTGACATTTCTTTGGAAGAAACTGTAAATACTTTATCTAGTATTTTTGGCGAGCGAGTTAGTTTGTTTCATACTCGTTTCTCGTGTTTTAATATGGTAAAGCGTGACGATGAGGATGTTGTTACGTATGCTGGAAATGTTAACAGAATGTGTGAACGTTTTATGTTATATGATGTTTAAATTGATCGATTTAAATGTCTGATATACGTTCAAGGCTTGACTGCTAGCAAAGATAAGGACATAAGGTCCTGAATATTGGCAAAACTGGAACAAAATTCTGAGATCACTTTGCAGAAGGTTACGGAAGAGTGTCAAAGAATTGAAAACTTAAAACATGACAATACGCAAATTGAAGAAAAAGTCGTATCCCGTGTCCATGCTATTCGACCAAAAACGGGAATAGTTAATAAAAACGTTAAAAAACTTTGGATGCGGTGGTGGTCATTTTAAAAGTGAATGTTTTTTTTGCAACAAAAATTGCTATTCATGCGGCAATAAAGGCCATATAAGTACTCATTGTAAAAGCAAAAGAAAAAAATTTAAGTCGAAAAAGATAATGTGAATATTGTGTTGTCACGTCAGGAGATTGAGGAGGGGCAGAAAAGAAAATTCATACTGGTAAAAATTAATGGAAAAAATGTTAAACTACAGCTAGATACTGGAAGTGATATTTCCATTATTAATACAGCAACATGGATTAAAATAGGCAGACCTTTGCTTAAAAAAGACTGAAAAAAAGTGGCTCGCAGGATTTCTGGAAGAAAATTGCATTTTCAAGGTGAATTTTCTTGTAATATTTCATTTGTTGGTAAGACACTAAAGTCTAAAGTGTATGTCCTACAAAATGCTTCAAATTTGTTTGGAACAGATTGGATTATACTTTTTAATTTATGGGAACTACCTATAAATTCTTTTTGCAATAGAATTAATGTTTCTTCTCCATGTAAAAATCGGGTTACAGAAAATTTGGTGAAAGATCTGAAAATAAAATTTTCACAAGTATTTTCAGAAGGATGTTGCAAAAAGACGAAGGCAAAATTTGAAGTGAAGGAAAATGTAAAACCTATTTTCAAGTGAAAAAGAAATGTGCCATTTGGTGTTTTGGAACAGATTAAAAAAATTGGAACGGCTTGAAAATTTAGGAGTTATTTCACGCATTGAATTTTCAGAGTGGGCCTGTCCTGTTGTATATGTTAAGAAAAAGAATAATAAAATTCGGATGTGTGCCGATTTCTCGATGGTCTAAATGATTGCTTAAAAGACCACACATATCCTTTGCCTTCACCAGAAGACATTTTTGCAAGTTTAAATGGAGGAAAAATATTCTCTAAATTGGATTTATCGGATGCCTATCTCCAAGTGAAAGTGGATGAAGAATGTTCTAAATTGTTGACTATCAATACACACAAGGGTTTATACAAATTAAACCGTCTGCCTTTTGGTTTAAAAGTATCCCCGAGTATTTTTCAGCAAATTATGGACACTGTGCTGGCAGGGTTGGACTTCGCCATTGCATATCTTGATGATATTTTGATAAAAAGTAAAGATCGAAATGAACATTTGGAACATATTAATCAGGTTTTTGATGGATTCAAACTTGGAGCTGAAAAATGTGAATTTTTTATGAGTGAAATTAAGTTTTTGGGGCAGATAATAGACTCTGATGGAAGAAGACCAGATCCGGCGAGGGCAGAAGCGATCAAAAGCATGCCAACTCCCAAAAAATAGTAACGCCACAAGCGTTCTTAGGACTTGCTAACTATTATGGGATATATATTCCTAATTTGTGCAGCCTTACAGCTCCATTAAATAAATTGCTTAAAAAGGGAGCAAAGTGGGAATGGTCAGAAGTATGTCAGAAGGTGTTTGACAAAATAAAGAATATTTTGACGTCGGAATTATCACTAACACATTATGACCCTAAACAGGAAATTATAGTGGCATCGGACGCAAGTGAGTACGAAATAGGTGCGGTAATTCTGCATAAATTTAGAGACGGCAATACGAAGCCAGTGGCACATGCATCAAGGACATTATTACCCGCAGAAAAGAAGTACTCTCAAATTGAGAAAGAAAGCTTAGCTATCATCTATGCTTGTAAAAAATTCCATAAGTACATACATATAAGAAGGTTTATATTGCAGACCGAGCATCGCCCGCTGCTTTCAATCTATGGTTCGAAGAAGGGTATACCTACTCATACGGCAAACCATTTGCAACGATGGGGAACCATTTTGTTGAATTACAATTTCAAAATGGAATTTTTATCATCTAAAAAATTAAGCCATGCTGATGGTTTATCTAGACGGATCCCAATGTCTTCGGAACCGCTAGAAGATACGGTGATAGCGTTGTTACAAGCAGAAAATGAATTGGTTGAAGTAATGTATAACACAGTAAAAGAATTACCGGTGACATTAGATGAAATAAAAGCAGAAAACGACATTTTTATTAGAAAAATGAAAGAAGTTGTAACTTTAGAAAAGTATAAAACTTCTTCATCAGCATATTCAATATGTGATGAAGTGCTGTTATATGCTGGAAGAGTCGTGATACCGATTGTACTACAAAAGTAGATTTTGAAGGAATTTCATCAAGGGCATCCTGGTATTGGACGTATGAAAGCCCTGATGAGGAGTTACATTTATTGGCCAAATATGGACAAAGACATTGAACAGGTAGTTAAAACTTGTAGAGGGTGTCAAATGGCAGCGAAAGCACCGCCAGTAAAATACACACCATGGCCAAAAGCAGATGTTCCATGGACCAGACTCCACATAGATTATGCTGGACCCATGAATGGTAATTTCTACTTGATAGTTGTGGATAGCTATTCCAAGTGGCCTGAAATTTTTAAGTGCAAAAGACCAACTGCTTCTGTAACAAAAGATTTTCTTACAGAACTGTTTGCACGTTTTGGAGTACCAGAAAAAATTGTCACCGACAATGGAACTCAATTCACAGGAAGTGAATTTAAGACGTTTTGTAAGACTCTGGGAATTGACCACATCACGAATTCACCGTACCATCCTAGGTCAAATGGACAGGCTGAACGGTTTGTTGATACGTTAAAGAGAGCCCTTAAAAAAAACAAACGGTACTAATACAGATGATGGTAATATACAGCAGTTTTTAAATATATACAGAATAACACCAAATCCAAACGCAATATCAGGGATGTCTCCAGCTGAACTGATGTTTGCTAGAAAAATTAGATCTGTATTCAATAGGCTGCTGCCGGAAAGAAAAAAGAGTTACCAGAACAAAACGCATCAGGAAAATATGAAATATCTCAGGCCGGGAGATAAAGTTTTTTTTAAAAATTACAAAAATGGGAAGGAATTTTGGCAAGATGGAGTGGTAACTCAAAGAATTGGTAAGATGTTATACATGATAAGTAAAAAATGGACGCACAAAAGACATTTGAACCAATTAAGGAAAAGAATCATTGAAGAAATAAGAAAGAAATGAAGAACCAATGGAGGTATTATATGATTTATTTGATATACCAACACCACCATTGCTTGAAACAGTTGTCCAAAGAAGGACAAGCAAAAGAAAAAAAACTAGGGTGGAACGTTTAAGTCCAGATCCCAAAAGAAAAAGATATTAATTCCTCTGGAATTAATCTCAAGGGGGAGGTGTTGTGTCGGAAACCTACCACCCCTCTTGAAGATGAACTTGTCTGTGTCTGTGAACAAAGACTTTAAATAGTGGCATGTCATTTGACATGAAAAAAGACAGATAGACAGAGAAGTTCTTAGCTGAGCTAGTTATTGACTACTCAGGTGATTTCTGTACCTCTTTACCAACCTATTGAAACCCTTTTTATTGTTACGTGTTATTTGGCGTTTGTCTCTACTAACCCCAGTTTAACATCATAACATGGAAGTACCTATTTTTAAGACTTTATTCTTTCAAAGGGTGTAACACTCTGGGATTTTGTTTTTCAAAAACTTGATCTCCTTTAATAAATAAATATACAAAAATATTGGAAAAATATTACATGCCTGTTGATGGGACATTATTAACTACATGTGTATAGAGTCAAAATCCTTTTCTGCTTTTCAGCTGTCATCATTCTTACACTATCTACGTCATATTTAATATACACTGATTGAAAGAACAAATGAATGTGTATATCCTACATTACTTTCAAAGAATTTTTCTCATAATTAAATTAACAATATATTACAAATTAATATTGTAGGTAGAGACATATATTATACATGGAGTTTAAGTAATTGCAATGTGCAGTTTAAGGAACAAATCTTAAATTTTGATAATAATTATAAAATACTTTATTTTACAAAAGATTTTGGTGTGAACAACACAATTTCAAAATAGGACCTTGAAGTAGATTATTTAAATAGGGATTTAAATAAGGATATATTTTTAGATTGAACTAATATAGTTGACGTGCATTGATTTCTCATATCTGCATGCAAGCCATTGTAATATTTTGCACTTATCTTGCATGTAAAACACTGATTGCTCCAATCCTTTTTCTATTTTGAAATTAAATTTGCTTCCTAAATTTTTTCACAGTGAAAATTTTATTTCTTTGAATATCATAATAATCATTTACACCAAAAATTACTTGAGATAGGAAAATTGCAAATATTTTTCTTACACTCTTTATAATCAATATTTCGTGAGAGAGGATGTGTTTTAGAATTCAGTTTTTTAAAAAGAATTATTGTTCTGTTTTTAAAAAAATTTTGATGATCAACAAAAAAAAAAAAATTATAGAAAACTAATTAGCTTATAGTGGGGTAGTTTACTGAGGATATTCAAACCTATTGTGCATTTTTTGATAAAAGCACCAATTTCGGCACAGAGGTAGACCAATATATTATGAACAAATTTGTCAGCCATTTTCCAAAATGACCATTATGTGGCTGCCAAAGAAGACTTATCCCTAGGTGAATGAGATGTACTGAGTAAATGTGCAGGGAAAAATGACTGTTTTGAATCTGCAATGTTGTGCAAACATTATGTTGTTGCTAACGTAGGATAGAACGTAACAACAAAGAAAGATGCACATATTTTTTAGAATCTTATTATCAATTTATTGAATTATTCATAGATTAGCATAACAAGCATGACAAACATCTTTCAATTGAGTGCTGCTTACATACAATTTTGTCATTTTCCATTTCCAGAGAAAATGTGGAAGAGCTTCAAACCTGTTAAGCCTTGTGGGGCAGAAGCAGCCCAGTTTACCTTCGCCAGACAGACTGCTTCATATGCCAAGAAACAATGCCAGTGTTGCTGACAAGTCCATCCCAGAATACACATCAAGAATAGGGTAGCAGCTACAGCATTCTGGGAAGATAAAATGAGCTTGGATTGCACCCCAACTCTTTTCTGTTGAGCTGATTTGATGAAGGCAGTGGTGTTGAGGCAGCACTGAGTGCCAACAATGCATGATACTATAAGAACTGCAAGCTGAGGTATAACAAGACCAAGTTAGACAGAGCTGAGAAGAGGCACCTGAAAATAGGCGCCAACAAAGAAAAGGTAGTTGGTACTCACAAGCAAACTCAATATTTGTCATGACCATCAAGTACCAAGTCAAAAAACCAAGAGATGAAATGCTTCTTATGTGGAGAAGTTCCTGGTAGTGCTGGTCTTCATGAAGCTGCGACATTCCAACCAGACTTGCATGTCAGGTTGTGCGTAGTGATTCTGGACAACATACACCTCCTGATGCAAATGAACATTGGGGACATGGATGCATAGAAGGCCAAGTACCACCAAACTTGTACAATCGTGCATGGAAGATTAAGGAAATGGTGGGCAAAGATACAGATGATGAACACACAATAGAGTTGGTGTTTATTGAAGGTCACATGGATGCTGAGATGTCTCCTGTCTTCAAACTTGCTGAACTGGTGCAGTTATACAAGTCAAGGATGAAACAGCTGGCAGTCAAGCATGATGGCAGGGTGCACACAACCTGTCTTAAGCAAAGACTGCTTGCTCACTTTCCTAATATGTGTGCACAGCACCAGAGATGCGATGTTCTGCTTGGATTCAATGAAGACCTTGGCAATACCTTGGTAGAGGCTTGTGAACTGAACAGAGACCTTGATGCTGTCTATCTGGTGCCTTCAATGTCCTGTGAGTGCTAAATTTTCTAAGCCCTCTTTTCACATCATATGCCCTAGAAATTTCAACTGTCATTTTCAGTCCCCTGTTAAAACATTTCCTAGATAATTAAATTTTTGTACTTGCTTGATTTTGGTGTCTCCAATTTGTAATTTACATGGTGGTCTGTTTTCTTTTGCTGACAACCATACATTCTGTCTTATAATTGATATTTAGTCCATTCTTCTTGCTTTCCTTTACTGCCTTCTGTAGGAATGCATGTAGTTTCCTTTATGCATTTGTTATCAACACTGCATATCTAATGTTGTTAAGATTGTGGCCACCTAATGCATGCTAGTAAAACTACTAATTCTATCAGGATTGCTTCACTCTAAAGGTTGAATAAGTCTGCTGAAAAGACACATCCTCTTTATATTTTTGTATATTTACTGAATTCATTTTCTCTCTGTATGCAAATGGTTTGCTTCCAGTATAAGCTCTAGATTATTCTAATACCCTTCACAAATAAATCAAGTTTATAGCAGTTGAAACAGTTCATTGTGACACACTTTATGAAATGTTTTTGCATAATCTATGAAACATAGGTATTAACCCAATAGAAAACTTGTGATCCATCATTATAAAAGCTGTAGACAAAAATGGAAAACAATATTCAAGCAAAAATTTCTGGGAAGCAATAAAAACTACTACAAGTAACATTAAATTTGAAACAATAAAAAAGTTACCAAAGTGAAAGACTGATGAAAGTCATAGAATGTCAAAGATTATTAACTTAATGTCAATGATTATTAACTTAATTAAATTAAATAATAATTTATTCAGATCTATAGTGTGTTAATAAAATATGTTTCTGTAGTCTATATCCTATCAATTTATTTCACTTAGTTTGCATGCATACTCTTCAAAAACAAGTTATTATGAATATTTTTAGTAAGGATAAATATTATAAATTGAAGCACAAATGATATATATGTCTCATATAAATATAAGTATATAGTGAAAATTATATATCTCATAATTATTTTATTTTTAAAATTTCCATGTTTCAAAACTGAAACTAAATTTATAAATTTAATTATTAAAATACAACTCAAAATCCAGAGTTTTGTTCTTTTTATTTTAGGATCTATATTTTTTTTGATTTTGGTATAAGTGTTTATTTAAGATATTAGCATTATGTTTCTTAATAATCATTTCTAAGTTTTCAGTACAACTGTAACTTAATTTTAGGGTATTTTTACTAAAAATTGTACTTTCTCTAGGAAAATGTTTATCGATTAATGCAAGGAATTTTTGTCCTAACTTATTTCTTACCATTTGGTTGCATGGGGGTATATACCAAATGATTATTCTATTTCTATTTTTTCTATGGTGTCCATTTTCATTTTTTATATAATTAAATTTTGAGCATTTATAGCCACTAAAGAAATGAAGATAAAGAAAAATTATGTAACTGTAGAAATCCTTAAAATTGTCCTTTTAATAAATACCATATTGAATCAATAATTCATCAATGCAATATTTCATCAAGTGAAGATCCAGAAATAATAAAATTCTACATTAGATGCACACAAAATGAATTCAAAAGAAGGTGGAGCCAATATCAAGCGTCCTTTAATAATAATACTGAAATCAAACATCCCTATCTAAATATTTCTGGCAGTTAAATGAAACCAATAAAACACTAACAGCAAAATGGGAATTAATAAGAAAAGCTAGAACTTGTAGGTCATTAAATGACCCATGTCCTTTGAGCATACATGAAAAAGTTTCTGAAAAACAAAAATTTACTAAATCAAAGAAATGAAATAGTTATTTTTTGTAGGCACTGTTAAATATTTTCCTTAAGCAATAATTAATTTGAAGAAAAAAAATAATAATAAAGAATAGAGATGAACATACATTTTTATATTTGATCTTTAATTAGTAATTCTAATATATTTATTTGTAAAAATACCATATTGTCTATTAGTTATTAGAAGGTTGTATGGTACTTTAAATGTATTAGAATAAAATTTAATTAATAAAATTTAAGTATTAATAATATGTCTTGCACATATTTAAATGACCATTTTAGAATGTCTTTGTGTATAAAAATATGAATTAAGCGGATGAATGAAAAGGCCTGAAATTTTTTTTTATCATTGGAAACCAAGACGACTCACTGAAGAATGGAAGTATACATTTGTTAGCAGACACCTCCACCCCACCTAAACTTACCCTGACTTTGTAAGCAACATGTATTGGATACATAAGCTGTCTAAGGAAATTAGAACCCAGCCACCCCTAAATTAAAATAGATTTTCCTTAACCTCAACAACTCGTAATATCAATATTGTATATGCTTATAAATTAAGATTTTTTTGAAAGTTTATTCCTATCATTGCTTGTAAATAGAACATAACTATGTATTTTGAGTTTAATTTTAATAATTAAATTTATAATTTTAGTTTCAGTTTTGAAACATGGAAATTTTCTGGGTTGCAATGGAATCATATTTTTAAAAAGAAAATAATTATAATATTTTGCTCTACTGTTTTGTATCGAGCACTATTTTTTTAAAAATAAAAATAACTGCTAAGAACGCCAGATCATAAATCTTACTGTTCTTTCTTATTATTTTAATATATGTCTCATATAAATATACGTATATACTGAAAACTTTACCAATATTTTATTGTGAAAAAACAGACTTGTATAATAAAATCTAATAGAGTGTAAAGTTGGAAGATTTTAAATAAATCTTGATAAATGGCAAGTGTAACCAAATCAAGTTCTGATTTGTTTTAGTAAAAAAATAAATGCTAATTATTGCAGCATATTTATAGCCAGAAAATAAATTTATAAAAAATATTGGCTCCTCTCTTGTCTTTCTACATTGTTTTTAAATCACTGGAAAATTACAACAAAATTTATCTATCTATCTATCTATTTATCTATATATATATATATATATGTAAAATAGATAGGTTAGTTAATAAAACAAGGACAAATGAAAGAGTACCAATATAATCAATACAGGAAAATGTTTATTAAATATTAATTATTAAGCATATGGCAGAAATGAAGCCTGGAAAGAAAGGCTTTAAGTCCAGAATTTTTGGACATGCCTGTGTCCTTCATCAACAGAGTGAGAAATAAACAGAGAAATGGGAATTACTCACCAACAGATGTTTTTGTAGATGGTGTATTTTCTGGTGGAAATCATATTAGTAGCAAAAAACAGATCTCTGATTCCTCGTTGTGCAAAACTTTTTATGAAAAAATAAACTTAAATTTAAAATTTTGATCAATGTTAGGCCAGTCTATTATTAGTAGTAGGGGAAGTGGGGGAGTAAGATTGTAAACATAGATGAAGTTATAGGTTGCAGAGTGACAAAGATGTCTCACATGTAGCTAGTTGTAGCTGAAAATCGTTTAACCAGGTTGTCAATTTCAGAAAGGTGGGCTGTAGTTAGAATAACATCTGACAAGAAAAAAAAGTGAGGAGAAAGAAAGGAATGTAAGGTAATAAAATATTATTAAATGAAATAAAATGAAAAGAAAAAAGGGAAGGATCAATTAAAAGGATAAAAAGTTTTGTATAAAAATTTGGAAATCTATTGTTAAAAAAAGGGGAGGTACAGAAAAAAAAATAATAATAAAGGAAAAACAAAGATAAAGCATATATTGATGCACACGTGTACATAAGTGCACATAACAGTGTGTAAAAATATACAAGCCACCACACAAACATATGAATCTTGATACGCATAAAGATATAAATACATATACAAGAAGATTAATATGTATCTTCACTAACCTTTCACACTCCTTACATAAGCATATATGTAAAGGAACTATAGCTATAGAACCAAAAATGGTATCAAAGAGGGTGACCAGAAAGTAGCCCTCAGTGTACATGGCAATACTTAAATATTTCAGTGAGGTATCAGACAAAGATCGGGATTTTGCTAATAATATGATTTCCACCTGAAAATACAGTTTACAAAAACATTTATTGATGAGTAATTCCCATTTCTCTATTTATTTTTCACTCCATTGATGAAGGATACAGGTGTGTCCAAAAATTCCGGACTTAAAACCTTCCTTTCTGTGCTTCATTTCTGTCATATGGTTAATAATTAATATTTAATAAATTTTTTTTGTACTGATATTGGTACTCTTTCGTTTGCCCTTGTCTTATTAACTAACCTATCCATTTTACATTCTGTAACGAGTACATGTGGACCCTTTCTTCTATATATATATATATATATATATATATATATATAGAGAGAGAGAGAGAGAGATTAATGAAATACAATTGACAAACTACAGAGAACTGAGGACAACTTTAGCTATAGAAATATTGATAGAACTATTAGTGATATAAAAATTAAGACTATAAAGAAATAATGATACAATGACAGCCAGTGAATGATGAATTTGATTAGCTGCTGAATTGCTAAAATTACTGATCATATTGTACTTTGTATTGGAATATTGATATTACAGCAACATCATCCTTGACAATACCATTTTGTTTATTATTTTTCATCCTTGATTTATAGTTTTATTCAGCAGCTGTGATTGAAAAGAATGTTCTTATGAAACAACACATACAGTGGGGAAAATAAGTATTTCATCTCCTGCTGATTTTCTGAGTTTGCCAGCTTACAAAAATAGGAATGGTCTATAATTTTCAGTATAGGCCCATCTTGAAAGTGAGAGATAGAATATAAGAAATTCTAGAAAATCACATTATATTAATTTTTGAACATTTAATTCCTTTTTATTGAAAAAAAAGTATTTCCCCCCATAGCAAAATATAAATCAGTATTTGGAGAAGGATCCTTTGTTGGTAAAAATCCTGTAGTTGGTTACCAAGTTTTTACAGATCCTTGGGGAGTGGGGATGTTGGCAGATACACTCCAAATCCTTAAGGTTTATAGGTTCTCATTGGGCAACTCAAAGCTTCAGTTCCCTCCACAGATTCTCTAAAGGATTAAGGTCTGGAAACTGACTAGGCCACTCCATTACCGTAATGTGCTTCTTGAGCCACTTCTTTGTTGCCTTAGCCATATTCTTTGGGTCATTGTCATGCTGGAATACCCATCCATGACCCATCTTCAGTGTCCTGGCTGAGGTAAGGAGGTATCACTCAAGATTTTCCTGTACTTGGCCCCATCCATCTCTGCTCGACCTGGTGTAGCCGTCCTGTCCTCTTAGCAAACAACCCCAAAGCATAATGTTTCCCCCACCATGCTTAATGGTTAGGATGGTGTTCTTAGGCTTCAAGTCAGCTTTTCTTTTTCTCCAAACACACAGCAAGTTGAGTTGATGCCAAAAAGGTCAATTTTAGTCTCATCTGACCACAGCACTTTCTCCCAACCCTCCTCTGAATCAGCCAGGTGCTCATTTGCAAACTTTTGACTTGTGCCTTTTTGAGTAGGGGGACCTTGCAGGCACTATATGATTTCAGTCCACTATGATGTAGTGTGAGACTAATGGTCATCTTGGTGACTGTGGTCTCAGCTGCCTTGAGATCATCAACAAGCTCTTGCCACGTAATTCTGGGTTATTTCCTCACCTTTCTCATCATCAGGTTCACTCCATGCTGGGAGATTTTGTATGGAGCTCCAGACCAAAGGAGACTGATAGTCAATTGGTGGTCTTCCATTTTCATATTATCACACCTAGCTGCTTGCCAATCGTCTTGTAGCCCATTCCAGTCTTGTGCAGGTATACCATTTTGTCCTGGATGTCCTTAGACAATTCTTTCGTCTTGCCCATTATGTAGATTCTGATTCATTGAAGGATTCTGAGAACTAATGTCTTTTATATAGGTAATGAGTACTTGCTTAAGAGTAATAATTGAGTAATAGGACTAGACTATATGCCTTCTGGTCACATAACTTGTCTGTGGGGCCTGAATCATTGCTGGTTGGTAGGGGTGAAATACTTATTTTTCAATAAAAAAGAAATAAATGTTCAAAAATTAATATAATGTGATTTTTTAGAATTTTTTTTATATTCTATCTCTCACTTCAAGATGGACCTACCCTGAAGATTAAGGTGGCAAACTCAGAAAATCAACAGGGGATGAAATACTTATTTTCCCCACTTTATTAATCTTGATTGTCCAAACTTTTGGAATGCTAATGACTCTTCTCAAAATTATAGATAACCCCTATTATAGTCACTTAAATATGATGATAATAATTATCATATATTTTATATTTAATTTATAATATATATTTATATTTTAATGATATAATAATAGTAATTATGATTATTATGATAATAAAATTTACATTATGAATCTGAAATCTGATCTGCGCATCAGGACATGTGATTTCCACACCCATGCATCATATGTGGTGCACACAAGCCATGTTTTTAAAAGAGTGGTAAAACTAATGACGCTTAAGAAAAGAGTCTACTATTGAGCAGGATGTCTGAGGAAAGGCCTAATCTAATATGTTGTGCATCACATATGACCACAGGATGCTTGCTTGTTTTCAAATTTATAACTTCTGAAAGGCAACTAAGCTTATTTGGCAAATAGAATGTGCTGGTATATAGAGTTTCACATAATAAAAACCTATGCATCACATGTGTAGTGTAGTGTAAATAATTTATGATTTGTATATTTTTATTACATGAAACACTGTACATCAACACATTTTATTTGCCAAATAAGCTGAGTTGCCTTGCAATAGTTATAAATCTGAAAACAAGCCTGAACGTTTGGATAGTTCACATGAAAATGCCCTGGACAGGCAAAGGGTTAAACATGATGCAGCTAACTTAGATTTCAAAAAAAAAAAAAAAATACAAAAGCATACAACAGAAGACAGGAAACTGCTTTTAATTAACAGTAGTGGTCATACATAATTAATAGCTAATCTTTAGATAACCTATTAGTTACCATGTTAAAGTGTATGTTGATATACAGTATACCTTATTATGTTATTATTTGATAGTTGCAAAAAATATAGATTATAGAAAAGTCATAATGTCATATTCTAATCAACTAAGGTATTTTAATGACTTCCTGGATGCAACAGAAATGTGATAAATGATAGAAAAGTGACCTGGAAGTACATATAAGGCAGGGGTAGAAGCATTCAAACTCTTGCACATATATCACATAAAATTTAGTAAGAAAATAATATAAGCCTTTCTTATAAAAATGCCTACAGTAAACGAATTATCACTAATAATTTTTAAAACAATTAAGATAAGAATATGATGAATTTTTATTACAAAAATAGGTGTAAAAATTTGTGGTTAGTATTACTGCTTTTAAGTAATGAAAAAAACTTGCACATCAACAGTAATAAAAAGAATATATTTTCTATTTATTAACAGTTTTTTTGCTTTTAATCCTTGTCATCTTTACCACAGAGAAAAGTTATGTATAGAGAAAATAAAATGAAATAATTTCAAATGGCCTTACATGATAGAAGAGAACTTGAGATGGATGATATAGATAAGTTGAGATGAGAGTTGAGCCACGAGAACAGGTAGCACTGGACATAATCTTGGAATTTTTTCAATGAATCAAGAATTACAAGTCTTCTTTCCGAAATTTTGACATACCTGAAATCAAATTAAAATACTTGTAATTTTTGAAAAGAAAAGTTTTAGGAAAATATGCACTATGTCAATACTTACACACACACACACACACACACACACACACACACACACACACACAAAGGGTAGTTAAAAAGTTTTTTTGGTTTTATTATAAGATGATATTAGGGGTGTCTAGCTTCTATGAACTTTATTAAAAACAATGATGGCCTTTGATTGTGAAAGTTATCATATCAGTGTGCAGTTTTTACATTTGTCAAAATTAGAATGATTTGTTTATTGATTTTCACATTGAAAATGAAAGCCATATTTTTGGTAAATTATTTTTATTTTAAGAAAGGTAACAATATGACTCATTCTCAAAAATACAAAAAGAATTGTGCAGTTCATAGAGAAGGTTCTGTGAATGATCAAATGAGTCAAAACTAGTTTGTGAAGTTTCATACTGGATATTTTTCATGGACTGTTGCTCCATAGTCAGAATGAGCAATTGAGGTTGATAGCAAAATTACTTGAGAATAATCAGTATTATACAATATAGAGGATAATCAACATAAATAGGTTTATTTGTGTTTGTTGTTTTGATGTGTAGCTTCTATATGAATTAAACAAAAAATGAAAATAATAATCACTTACCAGATCACTTTTCTCATGTGATTTGTTACATAAATGTAATGAAAATTATGACTGGCAAGAAGATACTTTATAACAAAGTATCTAGGGTCATACAGTAAGTGAAATGAACCATTACTAACCAAAGCACAGTTTTTATACAAAAAAAAGTGCTTCTGTATATGGAGGGGTTAAAAAGAAGTCCATGATTATGAGTTTCTTCCAAAGAACCCAACAAGTACTGCTCCCAATTAGATGATTTTAATTGATTGTTGCCTTTATCCAATAAGAGCAGATACCAAATCCAAAAGAAGTGAATAACACCAGCAATTTCTTGTTCAAAGTGACAAGACTTCATCAGGCACCTGATACTGACAAAGGAAAAATTGACAGAGTTTAAATACATCTCCATGATTAAAACACTTTTAACCAGCAGAGGTGCTAATCCTCCTGCTGTTGATTTAAATGTAATTAACTTCTATGTAGGTCTAAAAGTTAATATTGAAAATTTAAAAATTGTCATTTATTTTTACTTAATAAACTGAATAGATTCTTTATTCTCTTTATATCGTATTAAAAAAAAATTATATTTTATGCCTGGTAATCTTGTATGATGAAAAATTAACAAGTTTATTTTGTGTATATATAACATATGCATGTATATACAGGATCTTGTATACAAGTGATTGTAATTAGTTATTAGTTATCCAGACAGAAAAAGCACATAGAAGTACACAAGCATTCAGTGCTCTAAAAACAAACTAGCATTTCCAATAAAGTTTTCATCAGATGATGACGTTGGAATCAAACATGATGTTGGAACTGAAAATATCAAGGAACTCCTGCAGTATCTCACCACATTCTGTTGGTATCACAATGTAAGATCATCCATGCAGAGATTATTATTTATCTCTGTCTGAATTTGGAACTGATATTGTAATATATTTCTATTTTTCTGATATCATTCTACCTGCTGTCATTTCCAATATAATTAATTCTCAACATTCAACTTTGGTAGAAAATGGTCAAGTGAGTTAATCAATTAGGAAAATTATAAACTCACTTCCAAAATTTTGAATGAAAATAGTTCTCATGTTTATAAGCTCTAATTCATGATTTTTTGATCCATCAATGGATTTGACTGCAGCATTATTATAGTTCAATTATTTTTATAGATTTAAAAATATTTTTATGAGGAGTTGCTTGCCATCCTTTTCATAGTAAAATAAGGTTCATGAGCATATTAGTTAGAAACCTAGTAAAAAAAAGTACTGCTAAATTTTAAAATCAATACAGATTATATTTTTTGGTAAAATTGTATAAGTCTGATGCTTAAAAAATACAATATAAAAATTAAATATTCTATAAATTGTGCAAGTGCAAAATGTGATAAAAATAAAATATTAAAAAAATATTAACTGCAAGAAATTGGTTCCATAAACATCACAATAGAAGCTTTTTATTAAATATGGTTAGGATTGAGGATTAAGGAGCTTGGAGTATTTTTTCATGCAATATTTAGTAAGTTTTTTACAATAAAACATTAATTCATTCAATATTACAAAGCATGAATTGAATTTAAATATTTTGTTATAAAATTATACCTTTGAAAATTATATTTCTCTCAAGTAGACCCATTTGTAATCTCTTCTGTTGTTCCATGAAATATATATTTGATTAAAATTTACTTTGCATTTTCATAAAGTTGATATCTTTGATTAAGTACCCTATCTCAAAACTGAAAGCATTTTTAAGTGACAATAGAAAATAATACTGGTCCCGCCAAATCCTTATTTTGTCAGTATATGATTTTCACTATTTTTTTCCTCACAGGAAATAAAAATAAAACACAGCTTTAAGTCTGTGAGAGATTTGACCATTTTTGTTCTTGGCTATATTTGGCTTTCTTTAGTTATTTTTGTTAATTGTTTCTAATTTATTTTTCTCTGTGCTACGTTAAGCTTTATTTGTAAAATTGTTTTAGTTAAATTATTTTATGTTTTTTAATTAAAATAATTTTCAAGAACTTAAATCTTAAATAAAACAAATTCAGGTAATTGCCAAACAAAATTTATGCACATTGTCATTACATTACTCATTGATCAGCACATATTCCTCTGGGATGTTTAAAAAAGTACCTCATTTTTTTTAACACTTCGTCTTTTGTAGAGTTTGATTGTTTAAATTCAATAATTTCTTTTAGTTTTACTTTTAGCATATAATTTTTTCTTTTTGCCTCATGCAGTAATGATTCTCTCAATTTACGTAGGTTTACCATAATTTCCAAGCGTCAAACCGAGATAGTTTTCAATTTTTATTGTAGCTTTAGTTTAGAAAATAGTTTTTAAATTATGATCCAACACAAGCTCAAGAGCAGAGAGACACATAAGCCGCAGCCTAAATAAATGGTAAAAAAACGTATTATGATAGTTTACTTATTAATTAATACAGACGCGTCAAATCAGGACGTTAAACTTAAATTTACCTAAAAATAAATTGAATTTAAATCGGATGTATTTGTACTACTTATCTATTTGGTAAATGTCGTCAAGACATTTTCAGTTGGAGACAGAAAAGTGAAAAGTGTAATTGCATGAAAAACAAGGTTTATAAAACAATGATAAAACTGAAATTCCTACACTACAAATAAAATGCGTCAAAATATTTTGTTGTCGGTCATCATTATTTACAGATAATGTGGTCTTACACATGCATACCTGAGTTTTAAAAAAATTTAAGCTTTTTTTTTTTTTAGTTTTTTTTGCACAGTGCGACAGCCATGATGTTGGAGTTGGACGGTGTTGAGCAAAATAAATACGCAAAATAAATTAAAGATTAACAGCAAATTATTTGTACATAATATTTTCGTTTTAATTGTTACAACTGATTAAATCTTGCTCTCAATATTAAATTAATAATTTTAAAGGATTGTTGAAATAATTTAGAAAAATTTATAACCGAATTTGTGAAAAGCGATTAACATCAATATTCACCGTTTTCGAAACTTGAGCCTATTTTTACGTAAATTGTCGAATTTTTTTAAATTAAGGAAGTTTTAATAGTAAATTTGCTTTTTAACGCCAGTGCTAAATATCTCTTAAAAATGTTCCCAAATCGTCATAATTGCGTGTAAATATACATGCTGGCTTTGCAGTGCGGAAAAATAAGCGCGCGGAGGCTTAATTAAAATTTTAAAAGCCTTTTTTACTGCTTTGAACTTACTTGTTTAAAATTACTTCGCATTTAAGTTACGTCATAAAGCGATGTTATTTTGTAATCATGCTCTTTACGTGCGAACTTTGTAAAGAGCATAATTATCTATAAAAAAAAAATGCTCGAAACGAAATAATTATACGCAAACAGACTTTGCGCGAACTTGGACTGAGTCCGAATTTTTATTGTCGATAACTTCAAAACGGTAGGTTTTACTTTTATGATATCAAAAATCAAAATTTGGGCGCTATTTTCGAGTTCACCATACATTTTACAAAAAAAAAAAAAAAAAAAAAATATATGACGACTTGGGAACGCTATTTTCTTTGCGGGGCTTAAAAAGCAAATTTACCAAATTAAATAAATAAGCTTTAATCAAAGTCTCTTAAAATATTTGTAATTTAAATTTATAAACTTGAAAAATGTAATTTAGTAAAATAAAAATTTACTCAACTGTTTTGTAGCGATAGGGGTTACTACCATTTTCCGACGGGATCACCAAATATGTAGCGGTTATATTACCATTGTTGTTGTGAACGTCGAGGTCATTATTGTAGTGATTGAGTTACCAATATTTAACTTGGACTAGGAAAGGTGAGATTAAGGACAATGCGTGAACGCAATCAATTTATATTTGACGTAAATAGCACATAGTATAAAAGACAAAACTGAACGGAATGATTTCAAAACATAACAATTAGATTTATTAATGTTTGATGTACATGCATGCGAACTGAAAAGGTAGGACAGAGTCGTGTCCCTTTGATTAAGTAATTAGTTGTACCGGAGTTCATATTAAAAAGTAATATTAAACTTGTAATTTAGAAGAATAAAGTTTGGAACTGTGAATTGCGTAGTTGGTAAAAGTTCAGGAGTGATTTCAGAGTTCGTGAATGTTGGTAATTGTCTTTAACGTCTGGCCAGCAATGACTAAGACAGGAGTTCCTGAAGGTTACATCTTCTTGGCACTTGGTAGCAAGGAATGAGACGTGCGAGAGAGATGAATAGAAAGAAAGCTACTACAATATTTAGCTATCCCCCCACGAGGATTGAATGCGGCACAAGGCCGAGTTTAATGTTTCCCGAGCCCGTAGGCTCGGCCAAAAATATAGCCATCGAACCCGCCTAGGCGGGTTCAAGGCCTGTCAACCTCCCCGAACGAAACCTTGCCCTTCGGCAAAGCTTCGTCCGGGTTCCTCTCTGCTAATGCAGAGTGTTCGACAGACCTCGCTCGCACGCACGTGTTCGGTTTATATAATGGTCATGTACCACGTGAGCGGCCCAAACAGAGAACGCGGGAAAAACAGATTGGTCGCGTGCAGGCGGTTTGATTGGTCGGAACTGACCAATCAGCAAGCTAGATTGGAGGTGATTGACCAATGAATACTTGTTATATTTGTATGAAAGTAGGATGTTACTTACCAGATAGGAAGAGTGCATATCCTAAAAAGAGGTAAGGCTGGTTTGTTGTGGAAGATCCCAGTTTAATAATGATGTAGTTTTGTAGGGAAGGCTGACATTTATTTATGAAGCCCTCATCAAGGGTAACAGAGAATTTAGGAATACGAGGGTCGTGTGCAACTCTTATTAAAAACAAAATAATATGTTCTTAGGGTAAGGACACAGTAAAAAAAATATAAAAAGAAAAAATATAAGCGTTTCCTAAAAATGAAAGAAAAAAAAGAGTGTTAACCCAATGAGATTTTCAGCCATCATTCTTTAATTTTATATACAACCACACTTCTTCTCGCCTCAAAGAAAAAGAAAAAAACGCATTTTAAATAATTTTTTTTCTTGAAGTTAATTTAAAAAAAAAATTAATTTGAAAATAGCCTAAAAACTAAAAAAGAAAAAAAAAGGGTAAGCTAATCTGCATGAAAAGAAAAAAAAATATGTAAAGTTTAGAGAGACATTGTTTATGTTAACTTTTAAAACATTGACATTTGTGGGTTCACTCGCATCTCACCAGCAGAGATAATGTCGTGTTCAAGGAATAAAAACCAATAATGAAATAACAAGTGAAAGCTTGTTGAAATGGTAAAATGAAAATATAAAAAAAAAAAATTATTGATTTATTGTACTGGCGTGTGTAAGATGTGATCATGTTTGTACGTGATAAAAGAAGTAAATCACTTCGTTGTATGACAGAAAAATTAAAAATACCATGAGAGGAAATGAAACAGATGTCTTAGTCTTGTCTCTTATAAATCTGGTCGCGAAAAAGAATGAGTTGGGTTTATTAAGTGCGAAGAATCTGTTTCATAGGCAGGAAGGGTTTTTGTTGTATGCTTGGGGTATTTTGCTTATTTTATTTTATTTGTTTTTGATCTATCTGTTATAAAATAAAATAAGACATATCTCGGCTGATTTGCAGGCAAATAAACTAACATACTCAAGAGTGAGAGCCGGATGTGAACGGGACAAGGCCCCGTCACAAAATGACCATATTTACGCGTTTACGTACATTCCAGACGCACGAGTTCCCGTCGAAAAATGAAATAATATTTTAAAGTGTTTCTATTTTTCATGACGCCCTCGTTGGGGGGGGGGGTGACTGAATATCGTCAACAGGAGGCCAGGGAAGAGACCTGTCACGGTCAGGTTGAGCGGTCAGCAGCAACCAGCAGCAGTGGCGACACGCCAACCAGCGAGAACTACTATGAGAGATCAACTCAGATCTTCAGCCGGCCTATGAACTATACCACAAGGTAGCTGTCCCAAAACCACACGTTCCTATTGAAATAAATCACGTAAATCTATTTCTGCGGTTGTCGTATTTCTTTCTTGCAACCATACGCTTGACTATAACACTGGTGTCAGAAGCGTACAGCAAGACAAATATGGCCGACGACACGAGCTTCACCCGAGCCGAACTATTTACTCTCATCAAGGAACAGAAAACACTACTATTCAACTTGAAAACGGGACCAACACAGCCTTCCGAAGACACGATACAAGAAATTCAAGCCGACATAAACGACATGCTGACTGCCCTAAAAACAACTACTTTAACACTTCCCACCGCTCAAACAAACGGCGATGACAGCTTAATGATGCGCCAACAAACTATACGCGACACATTGAAGCGAGAGAAAACTTTTCACCCTGGACACGACGTGAACCGATTCATCACGGCTCTAAACAAAGCATACACAATCCACGTCACGCCAGAACACAGCACCTATCCCAGCCTGGAATGCGAATTCGTCAAGTCTGCTAAAGATTTACTGGACCAAAGTATCTTTCAGCAGATGGTTGACTTAAAAAAGTCATATCCACCTTCGAACAACCGAAGGAATGCTTATTCGCAACCCACGGAAGCCAGATGACTAACTTCCAACACTTCAGTCAAGCCTGGGATCTGGAACAGCGAGACGGCGAAAAATTAACAGACTTCGCGGGTCGACTCGAAAACACCCTTAGAGAGGCAGCCGTCCACATAAAAAACAAATACAAAAAAGACAAAAATACAGACTTAACAGTCGATGGACTTATTTCCATCATCGGCGCTATGCTAATGAGCGAAAAGGTGAAAATTTGGAACTCAAATCTTTACCCACGTCTTGTCCGAAGCTCAAAGATACCTTAATCGCGGTGTAAAATCCAACAACACGACTTCGCACGACACAGTGTATTTCACACAGAAACCACAGCGGTCAAACCAAAGAAACGCGCCACACCGACTCAGCAGGCAACCAAACCCACAGTAGACGGGCCTCATCAACCTTCCGGAACATGGCCACCATCCATGGACGCAACTGCCTATATCGCCACCCACATCGCACTCGGGCACAGGCCCATATCGCCGCAACGAATGATGATATACAAGCCATAAATGATGTGGAACAGGTTTTTCGTTCCAGGCAGGACGAGATGTGATGCCTCGTTCGCCATGCCCCTACGTCAGCCATCACACCTTCAACTTTCAAGGTCTCGCTCACCATTCACCGCTCGTCCAGTCCACGTTCAACTTCAGGGACATCACCTTCTCTGGCGTCGCAATGCTAGACTCTGGATGCTCCACCTGCATCTTACCAATATCTCAGTTACCCAGATAAGCCAAGAAACACATGACCTGCTCTGACGTCGTAGTAAAAGGAATAAACGGCAGCACCACCGCCCTTGGCGAACTGACTTGCGACATCACCATCGGCAGTCGAGACTCACCCACATTCAAAAAGGTTAACGTGCTGGTAACTACCCAAACCACACCGATCCTGATCGGCCAAAATATCCTATGTCACAACACGCTCGATTCCTATCTAATCGACAACCAAAATGCGACTATAGAATTTAGACGCACACTTTCCTCAGGATACACAACACACACAGCCGCAATCATATCACCGTCATCGTCAACCAACGATCCAGCATATGGCGCCCAAGCTGACGTCATCCAAAACCAGCCTACCATGGAACTACAGCCCAACATCCAGACACTGGATCAAAAGCTAACCTGGCTAAAGGATAACACGGGACTATCGTTACCAAACCACCGGAACCGAGACGAACTAGAGGCCACTGCAAACTTACTCATTCGCTACACTGACATTATCGGCACCGAAAGCAGAAGCAAAGGCACATTAATCCGACCCATCCGCATACCAACCAACGGCCAGTCTCGTAGCCAGAAAGAACACCCGATAGCCCACGCTTTGGAAGCAGACGTAGACACCGAAATTAAGCGCATGGCCGATGAAGGTATCATTGAAAACTGCAGCGACCCCAAAGGCTTCAATAGCCCTGTATTTGCCGTACGCAAGAAAAACGGATCGATTCGTGTCGTCGCTAACTTTAAAAGAACTCTTAACAAGGTCCAAGTCGATCTTGACCTTTACCCAATGCCAAGGATCGACCACTTGTTCAACAAAATCGGCAAAGGCAATAGATATTTCACTTCCCTCGATCTACGCAGCGGCTACTGGCAAATTGAGATCGACAAGCAAGACCGACACAAAACAGCATTTACATGGAAGGACCAATGCTATCAATACACGCGCCTGGCCTTCAGCCTTATATCTACCGGACAAATCTTCTCCCTTTGCATAGCAGAAGCCCTAGCCACGGTCACATCCAGTGACAACATTTCTTCCTATATCGACGACAACCTGGTCCACGCTAAGACATTTAGGGAGTACATACTCTCTCTCGAACAATTTTTTACTGCCCTCCGAAAATTCGGACTCAAGCTGAATCCCGATAAATGTTCCTTCCTCGCATCAGAGGCAAAATTCCTCGGACGCATAGTAAACAGCGAATGATTCAAGGCTGATCCAGAATACGTTCGTGCCATCAGGGAAATGAAACCTCCAACATCAAAAAAGGAATTACAAAGCCTTATCGGCCGTTTAGTGTGGATCAGACAATTCCTAGAGACACGTCTTCACGAACAAATCAGGTCAGATATGTTTTCAAAACTTATGAGTCCCATACACGAACTCAACAAGGTTAATAAACCGTTTGTCTGGACGCAAAATGCCGACAGAGCCTTCAAAAAAATCAAGGACCGTCTCTCTTCGCCACCCGTCATCGCGTTTCCAGATTTCTCCAAACTTTTCACACTCACTACCGACGCCAGTGACGTCGCATGTGGAGCAATATTAATGCAAAACGGGAAGAAAGATATCATAGCGGTCGCTTCCCATACATTCAACTCCACGGAACAGAACTGGTCCACGACGGAACGAGAGGCATATGCAATAAAGTGGGCAATATTGAAATTTGATTATTTCCTTCGCAACCGCCCCTTCGTCATCTTCACCGACCACAGATCGCTGACATATCTGGACCAACGAGAGTTCAATAATGCCAAAATACGACGATGGCAAGAAGAAATTTCAAGTTATAAATTCGTCTTAGAATATGTCGAAGGCGAATCAAACGTATGGGCTGACATGCTCAGCAGAGGTTGTTGACATAAGAAAACGAAAGCCTCGAACGACCCTACACCGGCAGGTAGGACATTCGAGGTAAGCGGTTCAGACCTCCGCGTATACATCCCATCTTGGTGCCTCGGCGAGTTTAACGGTTTACAGCTCATTCCCAAAACTCACACACCACAAAACGCCCGCACCCACAAGCGCGTCACCAACGCATTCTTCGCCTATCACTCTACCACCACTATCCCCACTGAGAGAATCTGCAACCACCTCGGCATCGCAAATGAACAGAAGGACGACGCCCTGGCAAAGATCATCAGCGCCCTCCAGTCACCCACTCCAAGCGACCACCGAGCTACACTTTTCAAAAAACATTTGCACCAATTTTTTCTAGATCCAGACACCTCCGTTTTTGATGATAAGAGAAAGTAAACACTCTCCGAGATTGGTTGTACCATACAAACTACGATCCAGATACCTCTACCAGGCACATGAGGGCAACAACCACTCAGGTGTTACCCGTATGCGAGAACTCCTTTCCAGCTACTGGTGGGAATTCAAAAACCGCGACATCAAGGCCTATGTCGATTCTTGCGAAACGTGTGCTAAGTGCAAGGGCAACTACGGTAGACGTACCCACTGGCCCATTGGCCACTGCAAACGAGGAAAGAGACCATACGATCTCGTCTTTATAGACTTTGTCACAATGCCCAACTCAAAGGGAAAACGCTACATCCTAACCATCTTGGATAGCTTCAGCCGACACTTTACAGCCATACCATGCGCGAGAGACCGTGCTATCGATGTCGCCCGCGGATTGTACCATTTCTTCCTTCGACACAGAAAGATTCCACGCATAGTATCCTCTGATCGAGGCACACACTTCACTGGAGAAGTCTATCGACAATTCTGTAACCAGATGTCAATCACGCAAGAACTTCACTGTCCTTGGCGCCCGCAAAGCTCAGGAAATATCGAGAGACAACATCGCACGATGAAGAAAGCACTTTATATGTTATGCGAAGACAGGAACTGTGAATGGACAGACGTCCTAGAATCTGTCGTTTCGTCCATGAATGCCACGACCAACAGCGCTTTTTATTTTGGGTTTTGCTTTCTTAGCGCTCAAATCCAGCCGACATGTAGAGTGAATCAGAAAGAGATCTAATTTGCAGCAGAGTATAACAGCTATCCCAGATTCTCATGGAAAAGATTAAGCCAACATTCTTCATCGAATGGACATAATGGTATTCTACAATCTAGACGACTTTTTCACATCATCGACAGAAATTTGAAAACAAAATTTCTGGTCGATAGTAGAGCAACAATTTAACTAACTCCTGTTTCTACATTATACAAAACAAAGGACCCACAAAATTTGGCATTACGAGTAGTGAATGGTTCAGTCATACGTACATATAGGCACAAAGGCAGAATTCTGAATTTGGCTCTGTGGACAGATTTTTCATGAAATTTAACTATTTCACAATTTCGCATCAATTGCTGATTACCTGCATCACTGTGACCGGCTGATTAATGGAATAAAACTCGCATCTGATAGATACAAAACCGATCAGTCAATTATGTGCCATGCTTGATACACGGATAGGCGATCATGTATACTTGGTAAATAATCTATCAGCAACTGGTTTTCGCCACTGCATACACGGAGCCAAAACACGACTCCCTTTCCTGGAGACCTTGTGGTAACTGTCGCAGACTAAATGCAGTAACTGATCCTGACCGTCACCTAATTTCCAACATTAAGGACTTTACAAGCCATCTATATAGAGTGGCAATTTCTCGTAAATTAACCTGATTTGTGCTCCCCCCTCCGGTACCCGTAGAGAATCCTGATATTAAGAGAACAAGCAATAACAACACATTTTGGGTTATTTGAATTCCTATGTTTGCCTTTTGAACTTCGCAATGTGACACACATGAATCATGTTCTACTCGGACTCAACTGAATTTTCTACTACATAGATGATGTCTTTATCACCAGCACTACTCCGACAGAACATAGGCAACATTTACTGGTAGTTTTCGAAAGATTCCAGAAGTATAGATTGTTACAAACCCCGTCAAATATAAATTTGGTTTATCTGAGGTGGACGTTTCAGGTCATAGATTGATGCAAATGGCATCAGATTTTGTATATTCGCGCATGAATTAATGGCACTTTCGTCACTAACTAGAAGAAAGATGCTTTCATATGCTGACAGATTCTAAACCCTTGATTGGAGCAATTTGGGCAAAATGGGACAACTACTCTCCTCGTGAATTCAGACAACTCGATTTCGTCATTCAATTCACGACTGATTGTCAGCATATAAAATACACTTCAAATGTTCTGGCAGATACGCTTTCAAGAACCATAACAGCAACTGACATAAATCCTGTATTTGAAACAATAGAATCAACACAAATGAATGATAAAGAGCTACAACAATTTCTACATGGGGATACCTCTTCGCTACAAATATATATATATATATATATATATATATATATATATATATATATATATATATATATTCCCTAAGCAGAAACATTTTTGTAGTGCGACATTTCTACGGGAAACCGAAATTTATTGCTATTTATTCTGAAAAGCCTCCGCAGTAGAATGATATTCGACAATCTATACTCAGTATCACAGCCAGGTATCAAAGTTACTTGCAGGCTTATTAGCAAAAATTACGTTTGATCTGGACACAAGAGACTGGATACGCAATTGTCTACCAAAATAAAAAGCAAAAGTAGTGATACATACGAAATCAGCTCTTGCATATTTTCCTGTTCTTGACCCTCGGTTAGACATCATTGGTCTACTTACCTCTTCTTCTCAGGGATACTATTACCTCATCACTTGCATTGACAGATTTATCCGTTGGCATGAAATAATTCCACTTGCAGACATGTGCGCTCAATCAGTTGCACAAGATTTCATTTCAGGTTGGGTCAGTTGATTTGATGAACTCTGTTCATGTCATTGTTTTTTTCACTAACTGACCTACCCTATATGAACAGCCTTGAATGTTTACATTCTCTCAAAGAATCACTGAAAACTGTATGGAATCATACACCTTGATGCCAGAACGTTCCTTTAATCCTATTGGGATTGAGAAAAGGTGTAAAATCTGATATACAAAGCTCTTCAGCAGAACTTCTGTATAACAAAACCATATGTCTACCTGGACAGTTAATAATCATTTTAGATCGTGCTCTTTTAAAGACAGCTTCTTTGTCAACATGTTTGAGGATGACACAAGTAATAATTTTTTCCTAGACGAACCAACCGCATCATCTATGTGCCAAATTCACTTAAGTATTGCAATTTTGTACTGGTGAAGGACAATGCTATCAAACATTGCTTGCAAGCAGCTTACAGTTTATGTTGGTACAAGCTTGTAAAACATTCGGATAAGCATTCACGATAATCCTAAACATCAAACAGGAAAACACATTTTGCTGTTTGAAACCTGTAAATTTGGACAATATTGGTGACGATTCTTCAAACACTGAAACGCGCTTACAAGCAAGGACCTCAAAGTGTGGCTGACATATTAAATAGCAAAAATTTCTTTTCTTACGTTCTATAAACATTAGTTAGTATTAAACTCCTTGAGATGGTAACACAAACATTTCACTTGAAATGGGGTAATGTTGCGAGTTAAAACACACGCATATATTTTAACACACTTGTACTGAGGTGCTGGTCAACACACACACATAACAACAGCAGGGTTTAAGGCTGTACCTAGTATTGCGAAACCCTATATGTATGGGAGTTCCGGATTGGTCACAAAACCGTCCAGTCGTGGTCCGTCTTCCTACTACCTATGAGGGAGATATGAAACTCTTGGTCACTTTTCGCCCTCAGGACGTGGACTGACAAAAAGGACTCATCTGTCTCTCTTCTGACAACACATACCAAACCTCTTTGAAAGCTGAACATTGATCTTCTAGAACAAAAAAACATTTCCAAAAATGGTAACAATTTTGTATGTTGTATATTGTTTCACAGTGGAATAAATATTATGTTTGGTATATGTTTGGAATATTTTTATTTTCTTCTAAGTCTTATCCATAATGCCCACTAACACAAATTATTATAAAGAATTATTTAATTTATAGTGTCAATAGACTGCTTTCATTTTGATTTCTTTCAAATTATAGAACTTTCCAAATATCATACAAACATTTTTAAAAACGTTGAAAATGCTACCGCCACATTAGAAAATGCGAAAAATATACCCGTATCGATGTATTCGAAAACTCAATTTAAGAACGATAGATATTAAACTGAAAATAGGGAAGTGTACATAGTCAAAGGAGGTAATTCAGAATTATTTCCTTTTTGAACTTTCATACAAAATTTAACAGTTGGAAAAAATAAAAATAAAAGCCATTTAAAAGGTTAACACTCAAAAATGGTATTAAACTTTACATTTTTCGATTTTTTAAACACATTTTTATTTAATTAAAATATCACTTGCGACGAATAGCAACGGGATGAATTTCAAAATCGCAGTGAAAAATTACAAGTAAATTAAAAAAAGAAACATTGTGTCGATCTTTTCCTTGTAATATACATCCGTCCACAAAAATCACAGATGAAGATTACATTGATGATTTATTAATACTCTCCGATCTAATAAGCCAAGCAGAAACTCTTCTCCATAGTCTTGAACATTCGACAAAAGCTATTCGCCTCCATGCTAACTCAGGCAACTAACTTTAAAATAAAAAAGGAATAATCAAAACAGTATCAGTGTGTCACCACCTCTGAATTGGGTAGAAGAAGTTACTTATATAGATAGTAAAATAGAAAGCTGCGAAAGCACTGTAAATACATGTCTGTTAAAGCCTGGTAACATGAAAAGGAGCCTCTTCTAAGAAACTGTTCCCTCGGTTTTATTGTATGGCTGCTCAGCATGGGCTAGTGGTAGTTACAGTCGTGCCAGATTGGTTTTTATTTTATCGGAAACATAGCACATAAAACGGACTAGCTAGAGGTATAAGGTATAATCAAATAATATATTTTTATTTGTTTGCTTTAGAGTGAGTATTCGGTGTAGCAAAACGTTCGTTTAAGAGGCGGATATTGGTAGCAGTCTGTAGAAATGTCCATCTCGGTTCGTTAGAGAGTCGTTTCGAAATCAAACGTTTCTCATAGTAGGTCATCTTAGAAAGAGGTTAGCGTCAATCTAATGTGTTTTTTCTCGGCCCTAGAAAGAGCAGAAATATCAGCAGATGACCAACTATTTCACGCGTCACGCATGACTAGTTTCTCTAGCTGTCGCGTCTTTTGTTCCGTCTCTTGTTGTCACTATATCCTTAGCTTGATTAGCCAAATTATTTTGTTTTCTGGCGTTCCTTTTTTTTTATAACAAAAGTTATGCGTGGAGCCTCATTGATTTTGGTTCTTTTCAGTCACAATTTAATAGGCACTGGTTCCGCAAACTTCTGGCGTTTTTTGGCCTTGTTTAGTTTTTTCTTCTTATCCTCTTTATATTTGAGGGTTGTCTTCTCATTAGTTGAGAGAGAAGTATATAGAGAGAAACTTAGAGAGAGAGAGAGAGAGAGAGAGATGGAGAGAGAGAGAAAAAGAGAGAGAGGGAAAGAGAATTTTTATATATTTTTTATTTTTTTCGGTACTCACTACAAAGCCTTACCTGAAGACTGGAAAGAAGATTGGATGAAACCTACACTAGCATGCTAAGAGTGTCTTTGAATGTCACTTGGAGAGATCGTCTGACCACTGAGTGACTGTATAGGAACCTTCATCTAGTATTAGACATCAACAAAGAGCGCAGAATCAGATTCGCAGGATATTGATAGAGAGCTAAAGACGAAATTGTTAATAAAAATGAAAGCCTACACAGGGAAGAGCTACTTGAGGAGAAGCCAACAAATATATCAAACAGATTTGTTACGACCTAAACCGCAATCCCTCTGATCTGTCGAATAGGATGAATAATAGAATTGGATGTCGACAGAGGGTTACTGAATAATTATTTTTCAGAGAGACGCATGTCTGTAGAATCTGCAAAAAATGTTTTTGAAAAATTCGTAATTTTTCAATGGAATTTTGTAATTATTTTGTTTGTTGAGATTTATTTCTTAAAAATAAAGATATAATTGAAGATTCGAAAAATGTAAAGTTTAATGCCATTTTCGCATCATAAATATTACAACTATTACATTATTTTTTGTATGGAAGATCAAATAGGAAATAATTCAATAATCCTGAATTAACTCCTTTGTTTATTATTATCTATAATATAAAAATATTAATTTTAATACTTAAAGGGCTGTAGAATAAATATACATTCATAGCTTCAATTCTGTAACAGCCTGTAAAAATCACTTAGGTCAGTTTATCATAAAGAAAGTTGCTAAATTCTGGAACATGATTGATTGATTTGTTTTTTTTTTTACAGCTTATCAATCCTTTGTGCGTTATTTAAAGCTGAAACATATTCTGGATTGTAAGAATTTTCGAGAATAACAATTTTTTTTTTCAGATAAATGTTCTATTTAACCTATAATGGGATAGGAGGTTGATTCATACTTTTTCCAATGGTATTTGCGCGAAAGTGAATGCAGTGGAACCCAACAGCAATTCGAACTCCGCTTTCCGATTTCTTATTCGAAGCCACTATCTATGACACCACCGGCACATCATATTCTAGACAGAGTTATGAAGCAGCATCAAAGATGGTGAAAATTGATGGAACAAAATGGCACATATGCGGTTGAATAACACTTTGTACAAATATCTAAATATTGTCTTTGAAATTCACTTAAAAATCGCTACGAACTTTTTTTGGTTTCGATCCAGTCTTTTTTGTAATCATTTTGCTCTTTCTACGGAGACCTATCCACTTAGCATTTTATCTTTATAGATTACGATTCAATGAAATGTGCCGGTTAATTAATGTTTAATGCTCTCAGTTACAGACAACAAATGTTTAAAATAAAAATTATTGGTAATTCATTATCTTTTTTGTCTCACCATTGATACGAAATAAATGACCGTTTTTGCATGCTATATTGTAGCGACGGGGTTACCAATATTGTAGCGGGTTGTCACCATTATGTAAGGGTGTGTACTATATATATTTAACTTGGCTAGGAAAGGCGGGATTAAGGACAATGCATGGACACAATGCAATTTATATTTGACGTAAATAGCACATAGTAAAAAATACAAAACAGAATGTAATGATTTCAAAATATAACAATTGAATTTATTAGTTTTTGGTGTACAAGCATATAAGCTGAAGTTTTGATAGAGCTATGTCTCTTAGATTTGGAAATATTTGTACATGAGCTCATAAAGAAGCAGTAACTATTAAACTGTAGTTTAGAATAATAAAGTTAGGAATTGTGGGTTGTAAACCTTGGTAAGAGTTCAGAAGAGATTTTAGAGTTCGTACTTGCGTGAAATGTTAATGTTCTTTAACGTCTGACTGCATGGTCAAGACGGGAATTCTTGAAGATTACATCTTGGCAGCAAGGAGTAAGATGAAAGAAAAGAAACACGAGGGAGCCTATTCGTGCTTTGCTTATATTATATATGGCTGTATATCAGATTGAAAATGCGGGAAATTTCATTCCTCGCGTGCAGGATATCTGATTGGTCGGAACTGACCAATCAGCGAACTAGTTTTGAGGAGATCAACCAATGAATGCTTGTTGCATTATTTCTACGTACTGTGTGTATGTAATGTGGTGGTGGTTAGCACAATATTGATGTATTTTCTTCTCACCATTCTACTTGTAAGTAAATCAATCTTCTGAAGATGGTTTTATGTAAAATAGATTATTTTCATGATAGACCAATTACATCATCTACGGAAACGATTTTTTCTTACATTTACTAAGAAAGAAAGAAATAAAAGAAGAAAATGCATTTTTCCTGGTTGGGTGTTTCATTTTTCTGCAGTCTGTGTTGATAAAATTCAACATCTTTTGTCCTTTTTTGTTCAACTGTTATGAAATATGATAGGATATTCTAGCGATGGAATTACTACAGTGACTAATTACTGCTTTTTCTCATTTCTGTTTTTATTTTCCTTTTTTCTTTCTTTTTCTTATCGGTATATATATTTTGAGTATACGAGCTAGTTAATTATCATATGTTGAACGCATTTTTTTATATTCTGTACATTGTCGGTCACATGATACTCTCATAAATTTAAGTACGTTTTTAACAGTTTGATCTTAAGGTACTGACAAGAGGTTGACCGGCATAAATTCCAGCAGTAAACAATTTTTAAATATATTTTAATTAAGATATTAGTAATATCTTGCAATATCCAGTAAAGTAATCCTTAAATTAACACTCGAAGGATTTTTACTTTCATGAGCTACATTCTTTATTCGCAGATTTTCAGGTGATAGCGCAATCTGGTTAATTTGCGATAAAAATCGAATTAAAGTCAGTTCTAATTTTCTGTGTTTGAAGAAGTATTTTTCCTTTTGTTAAAAAAGGAAAAATATACTAGCTTTTGTTATTTTCTTTCAATTAAAATTATAAATTCAAAGAAGATAAATTATTCCAATATGGTTTAAAATTTTAATTAAATATCCGTGGTCATATCTTCATCTTTTTACCCTCAAATTAAAAAAAAAATTCTGCCTCAAATTAAAAACGCTGAATTTTTAAATTTCTTTAGTGCAAAAAGATACAGTATTATTTTACAAACAAACGAACAGACAAACGATATAGTTGATGGAATAATCCATACTAACCTTTCACCCCTCCAGCATAATCCACTTCACACCAAAATGTCTATCAACCAATCAAAACTCTAGTTTCAGCAAATGAAGTTTCCTATTGGTCAAAAGCCTTAGAACTGTAGCAAATTCACGTGAAAATGCTTTTTCGCGCGCAAGCCACCGGAGCCTATATTTTTTGTCCAGAAATCTATAAATAGGAAATTCCTGATCACTTCGAACAGTCTGACTGCTGTTTTGCCGCCCAACTGTTTTTTGATATTTACCCGTCATTTTTGGTTAAGTTTGTTTTTAATACTGTCTTTTGTTTTTTTTACGACTGTTTTTTTTAAAGATTTTGATTTTTTTCTTTTCCTTTTTCCCCCCTCCTCATTTTCTATTTTTTCTCTTAATTTTTGCTCTTTTTCTTTTTATTCCAGTTTTCCTTTTTAATTTTCTTTTTTCTTAATTTCTCTTTTAATTATATCTTCGTTTTCTATTGTTTGTAATCCCTGTCTGTGTTTCGCTTTACTTTTTGTAGACTATCCGTTGATTCTTTAATTCTTTCCTTTTAATATCCTTTAAGTTTTTCGTGTTTTGTTTTTCTGTTCAATTTTTGTATTGTCTATTCGTCTATTTACTTTGTACTAACTTTTGTACTGTCCATTTGTCCATTTATTTTGTTCCAACATTTGTATTGTCGCTTTTCTTTTGTTTATTTGTTTTGGCATTAGCCATTTTGTTTTTTGTTACTATCTCCGTCTAGTTTTGAAAGTTTCGTATTTTCTTTGTTTTTTCTTTTTTTCTTTGTCTAGCGTTTTCGTTTTGTCTTTTCGTGTTTTCTTTTTTTTTTAAATTTATTCTTTCGCCTTTAGGCGAACCTTGTTCTATATTTATTGTACGTGTTTAATTTTTTCTTGCCTCGTTGTATTTGTAATTATTTTTGCTTGCTGTCTCGCTTTCAAGCGAGTTTTGTGTGTTTTTTTTTTAACTTCTTTATTTTTGTTGTCATTTTAAATTTTCGCTACTAGGCGAACTTTATTTAGCATTTTTCCCCCGCCTATAGGCGGTCTTTGTTTCTTATCAACCTCCCCTTCCCTTCCCTTTGTATAAATTTTTAAAAATGGAAAAAAAGTAAAGCTACATCCTTCGTTATCAAGAAGAAAATGCCTATTGTAGCTGATCTCAAGAAGTCAGTTAAAAAATATTTATTTTCTATAAAGACAAAAATGATCCAGTAGAGTACCCAGTCTTAGCAGATACTGTTCTGAATATTAACATGGGAAAAAAAACAATGGAAGCTAACATTGGCCAAAGTCCAAAAGGTATGGAGGCCAATAATGGCCACAATGAGATAAACATGGAGGCCAATAGTGGCTCAAACAAAGACAAGAATAAGGATAATTCAGAGGCCGGGGAATTGGCCTCCTGTTGGAAGTCCCCACCTAGCTGTATAATCAATTTAGGGGAGTTCTTAAAGCGAGCTAAGAGTTACGCTCATCTTGTCGTAGAAGGTGAACTCTTAGAAGACCCCCAAGAATTGAGAAAAATTGACAAAAGAATAGTGTCAGTTTTCGTTGTGGACAAGCGTACGCGCAAAATTTGTCGCTCGACGAAAGACACAGTGATAAAATCACTGGAGTCCTTTGGGTTCAGGTCCCTCAGAATAGTTAAGGGAGCCGGGCATTTCATGTGGGACGTATTGTTACCCACGCCGGAAGACCGCGTTGCCGCATCGAGCCGTGAATTAATAACGAAAGCGTTGATCCTGCGCACGGAGTACGAAGGCCGTAGAATGACCATTGTCATAGTAGTATATGAGGTCTCTCCTCAGGGTATCGGGGAACACTGCGTTCCTGTCCCAGTATGGCAAAATACTGGGCGCTTCCCGCGATAGCCTGAACGGAGTGGGGTGGAGCTTTGATATTATGTTGGACCAAAAAGCCTTCCACTCCATCCCCAACTGTCTGAATGTTGGACGCTTGAAGCTGCCGGTCATTGTGACCGGTCGCAAACCGGTATGTTGGAAGTGTGGAGAGACTGGTCACCTCTCCTCTTCCTGCCCAGAGAAGAAGGCCTCTGGAAGTCAAGCTCCAGTCGACCAAAATCCCTCTCTGACCGCGTCTTTACCTACCGCCTCGCCTCTAATAGGCGTGCTAGCTTCCGGGACCGAGTCGGTTAAACCTCCGGTTGGCGAAACTTCTAAGCCACATTCGCTAAGGAACCTTCGCTCGCTGCTAGTGCAATTTCGGAGAAGGGGGAGGAGGAATGGCTGGTAGCTGGTAAGGCCAGAGGGAAGCGCCAGAGAGCGGGTCCTCAGTCCCCTGAAGCCTCAAGGACGAAAGGCACACACAGCCCCACTCCCTCTGGTGACGTTAAGGGCGATGCCCCGGCCTCACAACAAAGAAAATATGGGTACGAGAAATCGGAGAAAATAAAGGAGCTAAAAAAGAAACTGGACAAACAAAAACAGACTTAGCCCTCTAATCCTATTCCTTCCACGTCCTCTTCCCGGTCCACACCTTCACCCAAGAAGAAATCTTCCCCTCTGACAACACCGTCCAAATCTCGTCCTCCCAGCAGAGATCCCAGTCCTTATAAACATAGAACTTTCTACACCTCCCTTCATACTCCCAGCCCTTCCCCTGTTAAACAAAGATCCCCCTACACCCCTCTGCATAATCCCAGTCCTTCCCCCGTTAAAAAAGCAGAAATGCCTCCTCCCGCTTCCAAAAGGCAGAGAAGCATTACACAGGAACGCAAAGATAGAAAGAAGAAATTGCAGAAACACATCTTCAACACGGGGGAGGACGTCTGCCAGATTCCCCTTCCCAAGCTGAGAGAGCCCGTGATTATAGTAATCGCATTAAAGACTTAAAGTACTTGCTATCGATAAGGCAATATGCAGATATGGAATGTTGAAGTGCCGCAAAACTTCCCGCTTGCCCAAAGGGTACTAACTGTAATCAGAAGGGGAACTGGTGGCGAAACAGATTTGGGCAAAGATTGACGAGGCCATCAAGTTTTATAAGATGGCCTTGCCGATTGCTATTGTCGGAAATCAACAATTAAATCATTTGAAACAATTTTGTGCAGGGAGGGTCCCCGTTTTAGTTCACCCATCCCTGTATAGGGCCCTAAAACTGACATTTCCCTGGGATATCGGCGGAATCTCCCCAAGATGGCAGCATCAAGACTGAGATGCGCCATGGGTCTATGGGGGAAGCTGTTGGTATCCTGTCTCCAACCATGTTCAAACCAGTAGTACAACCCTAATCTGTTTTCATCATGGCACTCTGGTTAGCTAGTTTAAATGTCCGGGGCCTGAGGTCCGAGTCTCGCAGGGCGAGGCTCTCTCGTGATTTTTAGCTCCTCGGTGTGAATGTTTGTTATGTGCAAGAGACCCGGTTTTCTTCTCATGACCGTGAGGACATACTGTCTAGGGGGTTCTCCCTTTATTCAGCATGTTTTGATGATCGTTCGAGGGGTGTCTCTTGGCTAGTGAGCAAGTCTTTGAAGGCTGCATGTACTCTTCGCAGATCCGGCGGGAAGGGTTTGCGTGCTGTATGTTACGATAAAGGATAAGGCTCGACGTCGCATTGGGGTTTATGCGCCCAATAGCCATTCTGAGCAGCCTGCTTTGTTTCGGCAGATCGTGCCGTTCTTGACGACTTCTCGTCGGGTATTTTTTTTTAGCGGGGGATTGGAATACCGTCCTTGACCTCGACATAGATCGCATAGGGCAAAATCCGGGTGCTAACAACCGGGACGTGAAATCATTTCGGGGCTTTATCGATGAGTTTGATCTTGTCGATAAGTACCCGAATGAGCACCCTCGGGAGGTACCATGGACTTGGACAAATAGTGGCAACTCGGCTCCTGGGACGCTTGCTAGCTACCTCGACCGAGTCTTAGTTAGGAAAGTCGATGTAGGGCTCTTAGGGTATCCAAGCTTCCATTACATAGTTTATTCAGACCATAGGCTTGTCCGAGTCCGCGTAAACTTAGATAAGCCAAAGGTTAGATTGGCTGGTTGCTGGAAATTTAACTGTTCATTATTTGGTGAGCATGATTTCCGGGACCAATTGTTACTAATGATACAGAGGGAATTGACGGGGGCGGTTTTAGGGAATGCCTGGTGGGATAAATTAAAATCCAAAAGTAGAACGTTTGCTGCCGATTTTAGTCGTCGACTCAATCTAGATAGATTAGCGGCACAAACGGCTTTAGAACATAAAGTTGATCGGGCAGTGAAATCCCGTGATAGTGGGGAAATAGCCTTAGCTAAGGCAGAGTTGTCCTCCTTGCTTATCAAGAAGGATCAAGCTCTGGTAGTTAGGGCTAGGTTAAAAAGAATGTCTTCTGAGGCGACGAATATGGCCGCTGAATTGCGTGCAGAGGAGAATCGGAACGCGTCTAGGCGACATATCGCGTGCGTCAAATTGCCGTATAAGTGGACCGTGACTACAAACACGGGCATATGTGAGGTCTTTCGAGATTACTTTCACGATCTTTTCACCAGGGAGCCCGGTTTGAGCTGTGCTCAGTTCGACGCCTATTTAGCCGACATTCCCTGCCTCGAGGCAGCTGAAGCGGCTAGGTGCGACGGTCCCATCACAGAATCGGAAATCTGGGAAGTGCTGAAGCAGGTTGGCCTGGATAAATCTCCGGGACTAGATGTTCTTTCCTACGAAGTTTACTTGAGGCAGTCGCCCGTTTTTGTTCCTTTGCTGGAACTGATTTTCAACTGGAACTGGATGAAGCAGGGGTCTATACCGCAACGCTCACCAGGGGTGTGATCAAGTTGCTGCGTAAAGACAAGAACGGTGGGGATGGGTTAGGTAATTTTCCCCTTTGAACCATGTTAAACACTGAGTTAAAGATTTTGGCAAAGATCTTAACCAACCATTTGCAGCTTGTCCTGTCTAGTCTGATTGGCTCCGAATAGACGTGCTGTGAAGGGCAGGACTATTCAGGATAACCTTCATATGGTACGCTTGATCTTAGAACAAGTCGACAATGAAGCCGCGCTGATCGATTTAGATCAGTCCAAGGCCTTCGATAGGGTTGACCATCGTTTTCTGGAGGCTGTCCTTTCGGCGGCCGGTTTCGGAGCTGACTTTCGCTCCTGGATCCGACTTTTCTATGCGAACCACGGTGCGCCGGTGTAAGATCGAAGCCTTTCGTATTTTCTAGCTCCATTCGTCAAGGTTGTCCGCTTTCGCCTTTGCTTTACGTTCTTGCGTTGGAACCATTCCTTGAAGGGGAGGGCGGAAGTATTCTCACATCTACCTGAATTAAGGAATTAACGGATAGTCAAACAAAAAATTAAGCGATTCTCCTTTACCGACTTCCACTCCCGTATACCAGACTAATATTATTAGTAAGGCTCTTGTTCTCTTTCTTGTGGTATCTTGCAAGATCTGTTGCCTTCATCCCTCTGAGGGCGGTCTGGGTATGCCTAGCATTGAGATTCGTCAATATATGTTTCGCATCAACTTTCTAGACCGAATGTGTCGCGAATCGGATGAGGATGGCTCCTTCTGGAAGGTAGACGTCCGTAAACATTTCCCAAGTTCACTTCTTCCCAACTGATCTTGTTCTTTAAGTATCAGCTTAAAGTCAAGATTTGAGGGGAAGGCGGCGGCTCACCTCATCAGAATTTGACAAAAGGTGGGTGAATCTTGAGCGTCGGATGGCCTCTCCAATGCCCGAGCGTTGTCTCGTAGGGCATTGTATCAACTGTTAGTCAGGGGGGCCGTTCAGGATGATCTAATTGGCGAGCTCGGTCTTACGAAGCAGGAGGCCTTGGGCGCCTGGATTGAAATGCCTCAATAACGATGAGGCATCACTCACCTGATGGTGATTCGTGGGTCGCCAAAATACTCTGTTCAGCAGGCTTTGGAGAAATATCCAAACTATCGTTGCTGTACTGGGGAAGTCGAGACCATTGGTTACGCCTTCTTTCATTACAAGATGGTAGTGCCTTTGTGCAAGTTTGTTGAAGGCGTCATGTTTCTCATGCTGCAGGGAAAGTTTTTTGTCCTTGAGGCCAGTTCTATTCGTAGCAATGTGGTGCCGCAGATGTTGAAGGCTGAACATTATGTGTTCTGTTGCATACTAGGTGTTATCAGAGTCGTGATTTGGACGACGCGTCAGAAGGAATTCTATGAGGTCGAGAGGTTCACTTCTTCCCAACTGATCTTGTTCTTTCAGCATCAGCTTAAAGTCAAGATTAGGACGGAAAGGCGGCGGCTCACCTCATCAGAACATGGCAAAAGGCGGGTGAATCTTGCGCGTATGTGCAGAGTAAAAGGGACTGACCTGGAGTGGCATTTTGATGCCGGTTAGTCATCAGGATATTGTTTTCCTGGGTTGAAACTGGGCAACCCTTCCCTGGATTTAGGCTAGATTAGGTTTTTGTATTTGATTTTTTAGTTTTTTTGCGGTAAACTTAGCTAGTGTGTGTTTGCTCATTGGTCCATTTTATTTCTGTCTCCCTTTTTTTTCTTCTTTAGTTTAACTCCCCATCCCCTCCCTCGTTTAGGTGGTCAGTCATGTCAGTTCTCTGGTGGATGCGAGGCGCCTTTCGTTTCGCGTGTGTGTTTTTCGTATTTGTTGTTGTGTATGAATGAGTGTGTGTGTCTGTGTGAATGCTTTGGAGGAATGAATGTTTGCTATATTTTCATAGACCTGCATCGATTTCGTCCGGTTAACTGATATTTCTGCCACATTTAAGGTTTGTGTTTTTTTTTAATTATTAACATGATTTTGTTTAGTTTCTTGTAAATAGTTTATAACCATTTTGTATATACAGCATTGAGGTATTTTTAGCTTGTTGTTATTTATTCCCCTCCCCTCACAGACAATGATTTGTCCATAGGGGGACTATTTAGGTCTTTCATTGAGACATTGAGGTATTTTGGTGAATGTAGTAAGAAAGGTAAGTATGAATGTGTTGTTTTGGTGCTAGGAACATTGTTTTGTATGATAGGGTCAGTGTTTTTGGCTAGCTAAGTTTTAAATTAAGACAAATAATGACCGTCGTTTTCCCCAACCCCCTTTTTTGGCCTTGTGCCACATTTGCTGTTCATTTACAGTAATAAATATCGCCAGACCTTCATTCCTAGAGAGATGCCAAACTGACCCACGCAAACTCTGACCAACCCTGATTTTGCCGGGCAAAATATCTCTGACTCAACAATCCACAAGCACACTCTATCTCTCTCAGGAACGCTATCTAAACATCACTTACGATACTTTAAAAAAGTGCCATTTTTCTCACTACTTAATAAGTATTAGTAAACAAACAATTAAATTCTCATACAGCTAAAGGCACGCAACTCCTACCAATTCTGAACAATAATACAAACTGACGTACACACACTAATAACTGAACTAGCACAAAGGACAATTTAGTACGTAACTGGACACTTAGTTAAATTTTGTGAACAATTCTGAATAGCAATTGCAACCACTTTCAAACATTCACATATAATATTTTACGCAGTCAAATACATCTATTCTCATTTATCCATTAAAGTTCAACTCAATTGTATTCTTGAATTGTATATAAACCAATGTTATTGTTGTACATTTAATGTTTGTCTTTGCTTTCAACCTTCTGCATGATTTGTTTCTAATATTTTCTTTAATTGTTGTGGACGAATGTTTTAGAACACCAACACTAAAAATCCTTCTGAACACTCAAAATATATTCGCCAGTCTGCAACAGTCACAAATGGCTGTCTATATCGCTGAGATACTATGATTATTTACATTATTCAGACTGATATCATCTTCACTCGGCCGTTGACTGGAATTTCGAACCGAACCCTTTATTTCAACCACGTGCCACATTCTTCTGGATGTCTCAGTGACGTTCTCTGTCTATTATTTCAACATCATCCACATTGCTCGAATGGAGGAAAAAGCCTTGAACTTTCTTCAGACTCAGGCGGATGAACTAAGACGGAAAATGAGACAGATACTGGAGAAAGCTACGCCGCCCGAATCAAACATCACTGGAAAATACGAAAACTTAAGGAATCAGCACATATGCTAGGCCAGAAAATCTCCTGAACCGGCCAAGCATAGAAATGAATACAACATGGGAACCAGTAATAAGAAGTGCTAGAGAAAAGCAATGAATAACAACACAAAATTGCGATAAAAGCTCTGGTTAAAAATATGCAATAATAATAACTAAACATTGCAATATGAGCACTGGTAAAAACGGTTTCTGAGACATTAGGTTTATAAGTCCCAGAAATTCATACACAAATGTCCTCAAGGACATGGATAAAGGCGTTGGTTAGATTCAGTGACTAGACCCAAAATATTATGAGTTCAATGTGGTGAACCAAAAATAACTTGGAGAATTAAAGGAAAATAACTGAGACATCCGGAAGAAGCATAGCACATGGAACTAGAACAATCTACCCTGGTGGAGGAAATAAAGGTATCGATCGAAATTCCAATCAGCTGAAGAAGGCCGGAGCGTACAACGGTGGAAACGTTGTGAATATGGCAATGAAGACGAAGGCAACAGTCCGAATAATGTAAATAATGTAAAAAAATAAGTCACAAACGGATTAGAAATTAACCAGGTCACACATTGACAAATTTCGAGATCTTGTACCAAGGTTAGGGCAAGATTTTCCTGTACATGATTGTACGTTTTTTTGCACAGTAGTGAGGTGATTGCAGACATCGCTTCAACGTAACTCCTGCTGGTGTTGAAGTCATCATAATTTCATATTTTCAGCCGTCTGGCATTTAATAGTTGTCTTCATGATGCTCCAGCACTCCTCGACTGGATTTATAAATTCAGATTTTTTTTTTTATTTGACGTCGAACATTTTTCAAAATTGAAGTTTTTTTAAATTTGATCCCGAGTTCCTCCGTTTTAATTTGAGCATAAGAATGTGTATATATGATTTTTAAGCTCTATCTTTCCTCTTTTGGTTCTTGTTTGAATTTTTTTGTTACTTTTATTTGTTTAATTATTTATGCTATAGGATATTATAGGAAATATGAATAAGGATACGTTTCGCGTTAGGAGGAAAACTGGTGTTAGCCCATACGATGGTAGGTAAATATCTGTCACAAATCGGTTAAATGAAGAAGTGAGTATCCCACAATTTAATTGGTGATCAACACTAGGCACAGTTGGAGATTTCCTGTAGGTTGTTATTTGCTTGAAAAAAAAATCTTGTCTTCTTTGTGCAACTTATTGTTGATGGAAAGTGGTTTTTTATTTGATAATTAGACTACCTGGTTTTTGGTTCACCAAAATGACTCCCCATAAACAAAGAAACAAAAAACAGAAAGAAAAACAAAAAATAAAAGTAAATTTTAACCCCACAAGGTGCGTCGTTTGGTGGCATTGTAATGTAGTCTCTTGTAGTCTCGTATGACCAGTATGGCAGAGATCAATTGTCATGATCTCGAAGAGAAGCATCAAAAGTTGCAAACATTTTGGCTTGCCTAACAGAAAAGGACCTATCTTACTATAGGATAAACAATACTAAGTAGTTATTAAATGCTTTATGTGTGTCAGTCTTATACAATATAATAAAATATCATATTGATGAGTAAAAGATTTGTGTAATTTTTTGTAATTGAACGTGACCATTAGATATTAAATCTAACTTTAAATCTTCCACAGCTGGAAAATAGTTTTCAGTAATGAACCACAAATCGATTTTAATATAAATTTTTTAGATTTGCTTTGTCACTAATTTTCGTTTAATTTGATTTTCCACCTATTTAAAAAAAGAAGTTGATTTTAATTTTAAAATTTAATGCAATATCTTGGAAAATTAGGGTTTATTTTTTGGTCAGATTCTATGTCCATACATAAATTTTCTTTTTAGTGAAATAAAATGTCAGCAAATACATTTACGATTATTGTATTGCGTTTATTTTGCCATTTCAGTTCAAAGATCTTCGATTGATTTTTCAATCACCGTGAAACAATCCATTTCAAAATTAGTTCGATGATCTGAAATTATATAAAAGATATTTGATTGTAGTTATTTCTAAAATAATCATCATACTTCAGCATTCACGACTCGCATATCGCTTCATAATCTGTTTGTACCCTATTGAAAACAATAGAATTAGACGAATGCGCTGACAGTCTATTATGAAAAAGATACATTTTGTTTTTAATCATTTCACCCCAAGCAAGACAACAAATCCACTAAGACGCAAGGGGTTGATTGAGTGTTAGAGAATATGAAAAAATATGCTAAGGAGAAAGAACAATAAATTAACATTAGTTAAGGAGACAGAAGTTAACGATTGCCATTGCATTTAAATTTTTGACTGGAAAGCAAGAAGCCAAAAGTGTGTTCAACAAGCGAGAAGTATGATTTAGAAGAAATTGACTTACAATTATATCTAGCCATTTCAACTGTAAAATTATGAGACTTTGCTACCAATTGATTACTGCGCTTAAATTCATAAAGCGTAGGTATCATAGAGAAAAGTTAATCAGAACAATTACCGTGAAAGTATTTATAGAAAAGGCACAGGGAAACTATGTTGCAGCGGTGGGAAAGAAACTGAAGCCAAGATGACAGATCAGGACCAATAACATTGCAGATTCTTCTTTGGATTTTATCAAGAATCTCTAAATGGGAGACCACATGTAGCAGCAATATTCAAAGTATGGATGAATGGTAGATTTATAAATATGCAAGATAGATTCTGGCGAGAAAATAGTCTAGCACGACACAATGAACCAACCTAGCAGCAGACATAGCAATTGATTCATTATCTTTCCACTTCATGTCAGCAGAAAATGTGAGTCCGAGAAGGCGCAACGAGTCACTTTCCTGGAGGTTAGCATCAGCCATACTGATGTAAGATAAAACGAGTCATTTTGGAGGCGTTAAAATTAGCAAGCCATTCATTATCCCAGTTAACTGCAGATTGTAGATTTTTGAGATCTGCTTATCGAACTGATCAGGCTTACTCTTAATACAGGAGTGAATAGTTGTATCTTCAGTATAGGAAGAACCAGTAATCCATTTTCTAAACAGGTAATAAAGGATAAACCCAACTCCTGTTCAATAAAATTGGAAGAAGTTTGTCCGTGTGATAATCGAGCCTATCTACTCCTATTAACCTGTTCACAGTACAGGAGGCTGGGCGATTTTATCAAGACACCGTCTCTAGTAAGGTTACTGAATAAGGCTCTAGACATCTTCCAGACTAAGGGTGAATTGCCGAATTATTGATATCACACTGAAGATTAACCCTGGAGTAGAATCAAAAGAATATTAATAGATTAGATCACTTCATCGAGTTAAAATTGACAATTTATGGTTTAAATATATATACATACCTACAAACAACACACACGCATACAATTTACACTCGACATCGGAGTAGAGAGTTAGTCATCAAATGGACCACTGATAATTTTGATTTAAATGATGAATATTAGAAGTCAATCAATAAGTCAATATGTATGTACATAATAAAAATATAAGATTGGCGCAAGTATATATACTATATATACGATCATTTTTATTGTTGTTAAAAGTACTTGAATAATAAATAAAGATTGCCTATCTTCTTTTATGTGCCGTGTCCCTTCAGGTCGTAGGTGATCATGAACCTCCACCTCCTCCTGTCACTTGTCGCTCTTAATAGGTTTTGTCTTTTCGTTATTTCTCTTACACCCTATTCTGCCACCCGCTTGCTCAAGCCCACTAAGTATGTCACACATTGCTTTCCCTTGTTCCTCTTTCTATCTATTCGTCCTGGGAGTATCAGATTTTCCAAGCCATCGTTTCTCATTACGTGTCCCAGAAATTTCAACTGACTCTTTCTGGTGTTAAGTATGTTTCCTCTTTGTTTCCATTCTCTCCAAAACATCTTCGTTGCTCACATGTTCGGTCCATGGTATCCTTAGAATCCTTCTGTAGAACAAAATTTCTGTTGTTTTGAGTCTCTTTCTTATTTTTGAGGAGAATATCCAACATTTGCTGTTATACAGAGGACAGATATCACGTAACAGTTCAGTACTTTTTTCTTTGTTTCCAACGAAACTGTCCTGTCTTGTAATACTCTGCTTAACGTTTGGAATGCGTCTTTGGCCATCCCAATGCATCTTCGGATCTTTCCAGCTTGGGTGCTTCGTTATAGGCTTCTTCAGTTTCCGTAGTTTCATTCTTAGTTTAGTTTTACAGGGAGGTGATCACTTTTGCAGTCGGCACTTGGATAGGTTTTGCAGTGAACAACTGGATTCCAAAATCTTTTGTTGATAGTTATGTAGTCAATTTGTTTTTTAGTCCCTCCTGTTGGGCTTCTCCACGTTCATAATCATCTTGGATGTTCTTGGAACAAGGTCGTGCACGATTGAACCCATTTTCCTCCACGTTCGTTGCGGGTTCCTAGTCTGAATTTGCTAGCTATCTCCTCTTCCCTCTTTTTGCATACTTTGGTATTCAGATCTCCCATGATAATTATAACTTCTTGTGACTTGCACTGAGTTTTGGTGTTGTCTAGCATGGAATAGAAAGATTCGATTTCATCTTCCGTACTTTTTGCTGTCGGTGCATGCACTATTAAAATAGACATGTTGAAAGGCTTTCTTTTCAGTTTAACTACAAGAATTCTTTCAGATAATTGACAGTATCCTAGAATGCATTTCTTGATATCTTGATCTAGTATCAATCCAACTCCTTTTTCATTTTTCTCACTGCCTGCATATATAATCCTGTGGTTGTCACTGACAACATCTCCGTTCTTTGACCACCTAATTTTTCTTACAGCTAAAATGTTGACAATTAACCTACTCATCACCTGTTTTACATTTTCCAAATGGACATAGGTGTTTAAAATTCTGATGTTCCATGTCCCGAGAATTATCTTTTGTTTGATACGAGCAGTCACCGGATGACGGTCCGGTGACACTTGTCGCTCATATCGTTCCTTTGCCGGCAAGGAATAAGTTTCGAGGAATTTTATCCCCCTGGCGCCGTTTACGCTAACAGTCGCTGGATGACGGTCAGGTGACACCTGTTGCACATATCGGTCCTTACCGGCCGAGGATTTAATTCCCATAGACTTAACCCCTTTTACGCCGTTAGGTTCCATAATATATTTGCTAATTGGTATGATAGATTTTTGGATTAATAGTGGAGTGCTTTCCTTTTGACTTCTCCACGGTGGTTTATTGAGACACCGCCTCTAGTTAGCTAGCTGTTGACTCATCGAGAGTTCTTCCGCCTTTTGTTAGGTCATATTTTTCGTCCTGCTGGATTGCTAACAAGCCCCCTCACTCGCAAGAACATGGAGTGGGTGATTAGAAGCTTGTTAATGGGTGATTAGAAGTTCTGTTAATATACACTAGGATATTTTCGTTTTTGTTATTATAGGGCCCGAAATCACTTTTGTATTTAACGCCTGATGGCTGCATACTTGCGTGAAACTTGTCTTAGTTTTATAACGTATTTTATTTTACTTTTGGTATTTTTGCTGAATATCTATTATTAATTAAAGAATGTGGGATACGTTAACCTTAATAATATTAATGATAGTTACTACTACAGTAGTAGTAATACACTGTGTTGAAATTATTTTAAATCTAATTTCTGTAAGGATTTATTTAAACTAAAAAGCATTCAGACGCATATATAAATCTATGTGTGTTTGTGTTCCTATATATATTTGTAAAATGCATGTATGCGTAAATAAAATAAATATACTTATATATATATATATATATATATATATATATGTATATATATATATATATATATATATATATATATATATATATATATAAAGAAAGAACAGTAAGATATATAATCCGGTGTTCTTATAGATATTTTTATTTTTACAAAATAGTGCTCAATGTAAATTTACAGAGCATTAATATTATAAATTAATTGATTTAAAATATGGTTTTTTTCGCTACACAGTTCTAACCATGTTTCAAAAATGGAAGCTAAACGCTTCGAGTTTAATTTTGTAATTGAATTAAAGACATTAGTTCCATTTCATCCTCAAGCGAATTTTGGAGTAACTTATTTTTAAAATTACTGGGTTTTAACGGCACAGCAGAAAATCATAATTCACGTTTCCAAGGATACAGAGAAATCCATTCATCTAGACAAGGGGTGTTTGGGAGTTCATTATCGCTGTATTTTGTTGTATCAGTTATTTGTAGGGGTAGGGATGTATTTTTCAATGAATTCTGACATCCGTTAAATGCATGTCGTCTGTATTTTTAAAAACAATATTGTTAACGGCAAAAATTCTTACGGAATTTTTTTTCTATTTGTATACTTAAAGATTTTTGGGGGTGTTTAGGTTAGAATACGTTTTATTTAACTACGATTTTAAAAATATTTTCACTTTTAATTTTTAATATACTATATTTCTTTTTAAAACAAGTAAATGTATTAGAATCACTTACAGTAAGTAAAATTATTTTCACATCAAGTATAAGTATGTATATTACTAGGTCACAATTTTTTAAAAATTTATATTTAAATATTATTTAAGTAAAATTTATGACAATGACGGCAAAAATAGCTAATTAATTTCTCTGAATTAGTAAACTTTTATTTTTTATAAACCTAGTAATATATAGTTTCTCATGTAAGTACAAAGGACATGGGTCATTCAATGGCCTACATCTTCTAGCTTTTCATCATAATTTCATTTTACTGTAGGTGTTTTATTGGATTCATTTAAGTGCCGGTAGTACTTTGAGAGAGGTGTTTAGGTTAGAGTATGTTTTATTTAACTACAATTTTAAAAGATGTTTAGGTTAGAATTCGTTTCATTTAACTACAATTTTAAATACTTTAAAATATTTTCACTGTTAATTTTAATAGACTATATTTCTTTTTAAAATAAGTAAATGTATTAGAATTACTTACAGTAAGTAAAATTATTTTTCACATATCAAGTATAAGTATGTATATTACCAGGTCACAATATTAAAAAAATTTTAAATTTAAATATTATTTAAGTAAAATTTATGACAATTACGGCAAAAATAGCTAATTCATTTCTCTGATTTAGTAAACTTTATTTCTTATAAACTTAGTAATATATAGTTTCTCATGTATGTACAAAGGACATGGGTCATTCAATTGGCCTACATCTTCTAGCTTTTCATCATAATTTCATTTTACTGTAGGTGTATTATTGGATTCATTTAAGTGCCAGTAGTACTTTGAGAGAGGTGTTTAGGTTAGAATATGTTTTATTTAACTACAATTTTAAAGATATTTAGGTTAGAATTCGTTTTAACTACAATTTTAAATACAACTTTAAAATATTTTCACTGTTATTTTAATAGACTATATATATATTGTTTTTTATAAAACAAGTAAATGTAATAGAATTACTTACAGTATATAAAATTATTTTTTCACATTAAATATAAGTATGTATATTACCTGGTCGCACTTTTAAAATTTATTTTTATTTTTAAATATTATTTAAGGAAAATTTTTGACAATGACGGCATAAAATAGCTATTTAATTTCTCTGATTCAGTAAATTTTTATTTTTTATAAACTTAGTAATATATAGTTTCTCATGTATGCACAAAGGACATGGGTCATTTAATGATCTACATATTCTAGCTTTTTTATTAACTTCCATTTTACTGTAGGTGTTTTATATATATATATATTCATCTTATTTGCACAAAAGATTTTGTCAGTTATTTTTTGACAAATATATATATATATATATATATATATATATATTCATCTTTTTTGCACAAAAGATTTTGTCAGTTATTTTTTGACAATCTTTTATCCCTTCTTAAAGTTATACCTTCTAGAATTGATGCTAGAACGCTTTATAAGATTGTGAGAAATCTTACAGGCTCCAGACCAAATACTGCCATTCTAATAAAAGAGAAGCTGGAAATTACCTGCTCCCAAAAACCGAACAAAATAGTGGATGGATATAACCTTTCAGGGAAGTTTTGAATTAACCAATGCTTGAAGAATTGCTAAATTTTGAAGATGAATTATTCAACGCAGTTGACTTGGAGATATAAAAAATAACATCTCAGAAAATGAAATCGATGAGAGTATGGAATTAACACATTAATTCCATCTATATTTTACGCGCGTGCGAGTTTCCTCCCTTCCTTTCACACTCGTGCGTGTGTGCGCGCGGTTTGCACCCTTTCCTTCCTCTCACAGCTAGACATAGCAGTAACCGTCGCTAGCTCCTACTGATGAAATCAGACTAATGGATTTTGAATTTTTTCCCGCGCGTTTCGCGGCGTCTCAAAACGGCCAGCGTTTGCAAACCAGTTGCTTCCCGATCTTCAACCTGGCTAGACGGCAACTCATTTATTCCGTGCCCTTAACCCATATGCGGGCCGGAATATCTTATCTCAACAATGTCGACTTCACACTTTACCAAGACTTCTTCTCGTCTTGAAGCTGCCCGCAGGTCAGACCTTCTCCGTTTTCGACCAGAAAACGTTTGAGACCCATCGTTCGAGACGCGACACAGTCGCAAGCAGAACTTATCCCTCGTCAGTGAACCAAACTTTAAATACAGACAGGGATATCTTATTGACGAACAAACTGGGATATTCTTACTTACGAACAAACATTTTTCGTCTCTCTGGGCTCGCCGTAAACAACTCCACAAGACCATGAGACTCGCTTCAAACATTCTTCGTTTCTCCTGGCTAGATGCCCACAGCAATTCGTTAAAATTTCCAGCAGCCAATTCAATGCCTCACCAAAAACTCTGAGACGACCGAACATTCTTTCTAACTATGAACCTGAACATAAAATACCACACACACTTACAACGCCAAAAAAATCCACAGTGAGTACTCCTTTCTATCTGTGCGCACATACACTTCGTGTCTAACGAGTTCCCTTTTTCCAGAACCTTATAAAACTCTTTTCCCGCCTTAGCCATCTTGCTTTCTATTTTGGCGCGGAGCTTTTCATTAATCTCGTACCACGAGATAAGTTACTTGTTTCCATCTAATTAAAGTTACACATGTTTTACAAACAGATGTCTTTGTCATTTTATTCCGGCTATCTCTTTGATGTTTATTAATTTATGCACTTGTTGATTGACCCCTTTCCTCTCACTGTTCATTCACGCATTTTTATTTTTTTTACATTGCTTGTGGACTCGGTAGTTTAGTGTGGTGTCTGGCACAAGGCCACTTAGTAATAAACCAGCACTGCACACTGCCGGGTCCGCAACAAGAGTGTGAAAGCTCTGGCAAACAATAAAGTTGCAGCTTTAGACTTCAACCTTGTAGAGCTACCGAAATGTCAATACGAAGCAATGGTGAGGGAAGTGACTCAAATTATGACCATGGTATGGAATGCTGGCAAAGTTCTTGCTGAATGGAAGTGTGAGCGATTGCAAAGGTTTTTAAGAAAGAAAATTTGAGTGAAGGTGACAACTGAATCATCACTAGAAAACTGTTATGTCGTATTCTTTTAATACGCCTATAAAAGCATGTAGATACCAAACTGCGAGGACAGCATAAAATTTGTTACGACTTCTTCTAAACCAAATAAAGACTTAAAAAGCAAAAGAATAATACGCTAAAACTTGAAGGAGAAATTTACTCAAAAATTACTTAAATTTCTTCTTAAAGGATAGGTCTGAGGCGTGTGCCACATTCGTCTTACCTCTCACCCTTTACCGCTTGGCTGTACTTTCTCTTTGCAGGTACAGTTGGGAGGCGATCGAACGTTTGTTGATCAACACGTTTTATTTTTTTGACACGTTCTGTTCGACCGTCGACACGACCAGATCAACCACACCACAGCTTACCGTCGTCGACACGTCCAGTCTGTCCATCGACACGACCAGATCGACTGCACCTCAGCTTACCGCCGTCGACACGTCCAACCAATTTACTCGAACCTGACATTTTACCCAGCAAATCTTTTTCTGTTTTCGTTGTATTTTAAAAAAGCGACGTTGTTTTAACGAAATTAAACTGACCTTTGTCTCATTGCCTTGGCTGTTCACACCTTTCTTTGGACAGAAATAAGCTTGTGGGATCGACATCCTTATCGGTCCCGCAACAATATATATATATATATATATATATATATATATATATATATATATATAAAACAAAGGTATTATTACTTTTGCAGTGTAGTTAGCCTCATTAGTCGACACAGCATATTTTATTTGCTCAACAAATGTTTAACGAGGGGAATATTGCTTATATGATAATTATATTCAAAAGTTAAAATTGAAATTAAAGAAAAAAATTGTGTCAAAACTTACGGGCATGTAACTGTCCAACAGACGAACGGTTTACCGAGAATACATTGACATGTGATACAATAATGCTCGTCCACGTTGCCTTGTCCGTAGGTTTTCCCATCATAAGTACATTCTGCATAAACTGTAGCAACAAAATAAATTTTCGAGTTTGTATGAATAACGAATAACAATAAAGAATAATTAAACTTGATAAAGAAAAGGGGAAAATTGCGACGAAAAGAAATAGTAAATGAATCTGCATAAAACCTGGAATATTAAGAAATAATCTCCAAATTTTCGACGAAACTGAAAATCAACATAAACATCCTAGCTTCGTCCCGCAGACGCCTATTACTAATTTCTGAATTAATGCTATTTCGATTAGATGATCCTTTTGTGAGGATATCATTTAACATTAGAACAGCAACATTAACACGATCCTCTTATAAACAATGGCAAAACTGAAACAATAAAGAATCGCAAAATAATGAAATAAATATACAACAAACCTTTAAAGATTAAGTGGAAAATTAGCCAGCAGAGTAAAAGGAAATAGCAGCCCATGTTCGTGATTGTTAAATGACAATTTGTGTAAAGAGAAGCAGCAAGAGCTTTTTGACATCTGTTTCACAATGAAAACAGCTGCGAAAATATTATACAGAATATATATTATTATGATTTAACGAATTATTGCTTTGAAGCCTCGTGTACATTTGTTCAAAAAGATTTACGATAAAGAATTAAGAAATAAACAGTATTCTTAACAACAATCTGTTTGTAATAAATTCTAACCTATTTAAATTACGATGACATTCTTCTAAAACTGTATGAGATGGCTTCATTTTTTAAATTTGAGTTGTTGACACTGTCTTGGTTTCCTAAAGCTTTCATTTTGGTTCACAATGGATAGACAAATTTTGTCACAAACTTCTAAGAGATAAAAATGACCTTCAAATCAAAGGAAAGCCCAGTGAAAGTTAAATTGGTCGTAAAATTATATTTATCGTATTAAGTACTTTAGTTTTCGTTTATGTAAAAGTTGCGCATTTCTTAAAAACATAAACAAAAAAAATAATACTTTTATTGGGTTGGAACACAAGTTTGTAATATTTTATATGTGGCGATTGAACACGTAATTTTACCTGTACTGAAACGATATATAAATAGCTCGAAAGGTAACATTTCAAGGCGTCTTTCTACAATTTGTTGGAGTATGTGTAGAAAATGTAAGAAACACAAGGCCACGCTTTTAGAAAATTGATCGGCTAAAAAAAGACATATCAATTAATTAGTAATGAATATATGTATTGAAATTTTTGGGAAATGTGACTTTTCTTCCTGATTTGATTTGAATTGTTGGTGTATTGTCAGCTTGTGATGTACCATTAGATTTGGGTGTTTCTTGTATATCAAAAGAATGTGTGTGGTTGAGTTTGTTTTTCTAAGAAAGCTGGTTTTAGTTTGTCAATAGCGAGAGTGTCTGAATTATTCACTTTTTGTATTGTGAAATATTTATCTGATTTGTGTAGGACTTTGTAGTATGGACCCTGATAATTTGATGAAAGTGTTTTTTTAACTGCGTCATCTCATACGAAATACAAGTGTACAAATTTGTTGGTGTGTATATGTGTTTTTTTTGAATTTCGAGTAGATGGGAATTGTAATTGCGACATCTTATTTTTTAAATCTTTTAAATACGATGTCGGATTAGAGTGGATGCCATCTTTAAAAATGTCCTGGTAGTGAGAGGGATGTACTGAAAACGATTTCGGCTGGTGTGCAGTCACGGTCTTCTTTAATAAAGTTTCTTATAAAGAGAAGTAGCAAGTTATCAATCCAATTGGTCGTGTTTTCCTTTATGGCTAATGATCAGTTGTCAGTGGAATCTTTCCACTAATGTAGGTACCTCCATGATACCGTTATAGCATAAATAAAAAGGCCTTAAACTTGATGAAAATAATTTTGTATTGTCTAAATGTTTATGTTACTATTAAGAGGTCAGATCAAAGTATTTTAGGGGTATTTTTTTACATTTTTTAATCGTTCCTAGCACGTCCGAAATTTTCATTAAAAATCTTGTTTTTTTTGGTCAGCAAAATTGACAGATAATCGATCATGTCAGCCATTTTTTTCATTTTATAAACAAAATGAAAATCTCCGTTTCAAATTCTTTTAAAAATCAATTATAATTTTTTCAAAATTTATTTTAAGAAAATTATAAATTATAAAGTTTATTTAGAATGTTTTGAAACAAACATTACTTGCTTTCTGAGCTGAAAAAATTGGTTTTAAAAATAAGACAAAGCAAGTCTTAACATTTGGTGTCACTTGATGGGTGATGAGTAACAATGTCATCACGTATTGACAGCTTATGTAAGTTATCATATAGAAGGACAGAAGTGACATAATTATTTAGTTTTAAGTGAACCAACTTATTTATTATTTTTAAGGAAAACTTTCAGCACTCTAATTTTTTTTTGTACTTAACTTTCACCTTTATGTTCACGATGCTTTATGGAAAATATATTATAAAAATAATTAAAGTAAGACTGTTGAGAGGGATATTAAATTTCATAAGAAAGGTATCTAATTAATTTACAGGTATATTTCTTATGAAATTCTATCAAAAGTGTACATAAAATACTATAATTTTATGTATATTTATTGCATTTTGCTGTGTTATTTGTATTTCTATTCATTTTATTTTTTTTATTTATGGAAAAAATATAACTGAGATAATATAAAAATATAAGTGAGATAATATAAAAATAAGATCATATAAGTTTCATCAGATGATACTAATACTTGTAGTTACCCTACTCAGTTGAAATTGAAAAATCAAATTAACTTTTCCATACGTGTTTCGCACGAACAATTCGCAAAAATAAAGGCCATAACAGCGGAGAACAACGCTTAACTAAAATAACGCAACTTTTTATTGTATCCTTGCTGATCTTCCGTACATTTGAATTACAGCCGTTTTAGGGACATAAAAGCCATCTGGAATTAGTTTTTTTAATACCTTATGGCTTTTCTGATTGTTATAAGCTATACAACTTATAATGCTAGAAGATAGATCTACATATTGATTAAACAGAACAGCGTTTTCACTAATTTTATAATATTTAACAACTTTAATACAAACATAATAAAATAATTTAAGAAATAACAAATAATTTTTTGAATGTTTGTATGTTACAATTCAGAGCTGGTTTTCAAATAGGAGGTGAGATTAAAAAAACATGATTTGCTTTCCTCAAAATCTTTTAACTAATATAATCACTAAACTGAACGGTTTTGACTTTGTAGAGTATTCATAAAATTAGTTGGGGAGGTAATAAATATAAAAATATTTTTGCCATGACTTTAAAAAAAGAAATCAGATTTCATTTATAATAATTTCCATCTTTTGTGAATAGTTTCTGAAAGTTTCATTAACGTCCGACAATTATTTTTATTTTTGCAAGATTTTCCAAATTAATGTATGTCATAAAAAAATCGTACTAAAATTGTGTTATTTAGTAGTTCCCCTGATACAAAGAGAAACAATGTTTTTTAATCAAAAGTTAGAATGTAAAAAGGAGGAAAAATTTTAAAAAATAATTAAAAATACTTCGTTCTTTCCTCTTAATAATAACATCAACATTTAGATGATAAAATTTTGTTTTCATCAAGTTTGACGTTTGTTTTCATCATGCTATGCTCTTTTTTTAGCGATTTCATGGAGGTACCTACACTAATCCATTAGCACATGGGTGGTACGCTGTAGTTTTAACATGTTTTGCAAGGGGGTCCGCCTGACTCGGGCCCCCTTGTGTGTGTTTCTCATGGCCGTGCGGACTGCCGGACACAAGTACGGGCAGATCCGTGACCGTGCAAAAATGAAAATTTGGAGAAGAAAAAGTATCTTCGTTAGCAATCAAACTAAATTTGTGAAGAAAGAAAGAAAAACAAAGAAAGTAAAAGAAAACGAAGAAACCTTATGAATGAACGCAGTAAAAAAATGTCTCCGTTTTTTGGGGACTGGTAAGTTCAAACCTGGTTCCCAGCTAGACTGCAAGGCATAGCTTTATCGGATCCTTTTTGATTTGCCGCACCCCTTGCCTGGCCGAAAACACGCAATAAATTATTTTAATATTGTAAAAATATTCTGGTGACCATAAATCTGGCGCCTGTAGTCTGTGGTACCGGTCAAGTCTTAGCGAACTCTCTCTCCCATCCCCGTCACTCCCAAAAGACACTAAAATTTTCATATGATATTTAGAATTTCCAAAGAAAGGACACCTTATAAATTCCTGTCTGTTGCCATTGCCAAGCATTTCAGTAAGTTAAAATATTGACTAATTTTGTTTACATCTGTAATTATGCTAATTTGTTACAAATATTGAGTAAATTCTATTCGCATTATATAATTTCTTAAGTCAAAGTTTTTAAAATGTCAATAAGAGGGTTTAATGCGAATTCAAGCAAAATATTTTAAAAAATTTTTTAATCAATATTGTTTTTAAATTGACGAAGGGGTTAATACTAACAGTCAATTTATGCCAGTGAGTGCATTAGATCTTACCACATTCTTCTAAATCATTGATATAATTTCAGTTGCTAAGATATTTATACGTATATGTGCACTCACTGTGACTGTGCAATGTGCAATTATCTTGTTTGCTCTTCAGACATTATTTTATATATTTAAGTATAGTCGCTGTCTTTTGGAAGTCTGTTTTTTAACTCCTTAGAAAAAAAATTAAAGAGAAAATTATTACTTAACTCATAGAGAACAAACTTCCAAATAAATAAATTAAATAGAACTATTATTTTTAAATACGTACTCGAAATAATAAATCAAAAAAGTAAATTTACGAAAAACTCAACTTTCGAATTTAGCCGATAATTGTTATTTATTGATTCGTGAAAAGAAGGCAAGTAAATTAAATTAAAAAAAAAAACAAAAACAAACCAAATGCGATAATGCCATCCTTTTGTTAGTTAATAACCATTAATGAACAAAAATGTAATGTGTAATTAAAAAATTACCTTTGTATGATCTTAATTAGTAAAATAATTCAAATATTTGAAATGTGCCTAGTTTAAATAACAACAATTTCACAATGAAGGAGCGTCCAAAAAATCTACCCCCTCTATTAATATGCAAACTAACCCGCGTTCATATTTTAGATAAATGTAGAGAAGTGACGGTAAGTGATCACGTTAATATAAGTTCGATTTTTTTACTTACCGATAGATGTTATTCTAAGTAAAAAATACTATTTTTTTTAATAAAGAAACAGAAATTATTCATATATTTCGCAAATTTCAGGGATTTTTGACATTCCTAATTTTGCAATCTTATTCATGGATTTCAGAGTGAATGAATAGAGTTGAATTCTATGTTTAAGTTTACATTAATGGAAACTTTAGTTTTCATTTAGGTTCTGAAATATTGAAATTACGTATTATTTTATTTTCATTTTATAATTTTAAAACCTGATATTCTACATAAATACTTGCTATCGATTGTATTTTCTTTGTTACAGTGTACTTACTTGCTCTTTATAAAATTGTCCCCAAACAGATTTTACCGAGAAGGAATTATTTGTCTGGTGTGCAGGTAGCTAAAAACCCTATTTAATGATGTCTGACTACAAGCATAAAAGTGGTGCTCAAAAGAGAAAAGAGAAAAAAGATAAAATATCCATGATAAAGAAGACAACAAATAAAATTGATACATTTTTTGCTAAGAAAGCTACATACTCTGAACAAGACAAAGTTACAACTGACTTTGGCTTACAAGATAAAACATCAACATGTGCAGAAGCACCATCTGAATTTGAAATCACACCTGATGAAAGCGAATTCGATGAGCCACCATCTAAGATTTTAAGGCCTGATTCCATGACAACCAGTACGCAGGTTACACATGCAAAAAGTGCGTATTTTTTAAAACCGGATACCAGCCATAATGCGTCAATTTCACAGGAGATGTTCTGGAAATTTCATCCAAACCAGCCTGTATGCAATATACCATTTAATAGTGCTGTTGTATATGACAGACAAGGCATTCAGGGCATGAATATTAACAGAAAGTGGGTAACATACAATGAAGAAAATAAGAGTTTACATTGCTCATTTTGGCTGATGTATGCTCCCGAAAAAGTCGAAATATACAGATGATCCAGGGCTGTTCTGATTGGAGACACATCACAACGAGACTTTTGGAACATGAAAAGAGCCAGTGTCATAAGCATTCTACTGATGCATATTTTCTGAATGCTTGTGAAAGATCCGCCAAGCACAATTTGTTAAAGGAACAACTCTCCTTAAGAACCCAACAAGTTCTTCAGCATCGCTCTGTTTTAAAGTGTATAATTGATGCAATATTTTACATTGGGTTTCAAGTTTTGTCTTACCGCGGCAAATATGGAGAAGCTGTTGCAACTGCATTTGATGAAAATAATCAGGACAATGCTGGGAATTTTTTAGAGGCTATAAGCTTCTTGCAGAGTACAATCCACACCTGCAGGAACATTTGCAGAAGGTGGTTTTGCAAGGCAAACAAAAACATCCATCTAAGAAAGGGCGTGGCAAATTTGTTACTTTTTTAAGTAAAACAACTGTCAATAAGATAATAAATATTATTTCAGGCATGGTTAAACACGAAATTGTGAAGGAGGTGAAAAATGCAGGGATGTTTTCAGTGCAAATTGACTCTACCCAAGACATTTCTGCGCATGATCAGTGTGCCATTGTCCTTAGATATGTAGTTGCAGACAGAGCTAAAGAAAGACTTGTTCGCCTGGTAAATGTGAATAATTCAAGTGGAAAATGCTTGCACAGCCTGTTACGAAATTCACTTGCAGAGATAGGTCTGACACTGAGGCAGTGTATTGGAGATTCGTTTGATGGAGCAGCAAATATGAGTGGTGTTTCCTCTGGTCTTCAGGCACTTATGAAAGCATCTCGCCCAAGTCACATCCATACTTGGTGTTATGCACATGTTCTGAATCTGGTGATCAGTGATGCAAGCAGTGGATGTGTTGCATCAGTTAGTCTTTTTGGTTTGCTAAATGAACTATGCTCATTTTTCAATGATTCCTACAAAAGGATGAAGGTGTGGGAAGAGCATATGCAGACCAAAACAGGAAATAAGAAACGCCTAAGACTAAAGCGTATTGGTCAAACTAGATGGTCAAGTAGAAGCAGAGCACTTCGAAAATTGTTTGGCAATTACGCAGATCAGTCATCAGAATTCTTTTCGGACCTTCTGATCATCCTTCAGGAAGTAAGCGAAGCAATTGATTTCAAAGGATCAGTTCGCTATGAAGCAAGGAAATTGAGTGAAAACTTGCGCAAATTTGAAACCATCTTAATGGCGTTTACATTCATACGATTTTTTGAAATTACAACACCTGTGTCAGATTATCTGCAGACACCAGACTTGGCGCATGATTAACAAAGCCACTGAAAATATTGAAAAAATCTCAAGAGATTTTAAGGGCATTTATAAAACTGCGTCTGATTTTGTTGTTCGTGCAAATTATAAATTAGAAGAAGTGAAGATTTTTGTCCCTAATAGCTTCTCGATTTCAATCATGAGATCTAGTCGCTCAGCACCAGAAGATATCACAGACGAGAAGAAAATTTTTGAGGTTTTATACCATAATGCGGTTATTGATGCTGTGCTCTCCAGCATGCGAGCTAGATTCTCTTCTCATGAGAAGCTCTATAAGCAAATTTCCTGCTTTGATCCAAACAGGTTTTCTAAAATTTTGGCATCCCCACAAAACATTGAGCTAGGTTTGATTGCTAATGCAATACCAGAAATTGACATAGTGGCACTACAGGATGAACTGATTTCATTTGCATCAAGCTACAAAGACTTGAAAAAAGGGCTGCTAGAAAATATAAATGACAATGAAAATGATTCAGACAGCTTGGATTCAGAGGAGGAGAATACAAATGTTACTCAATCATCTGCCAAGACAACATGTAAGAATTGTTTGTCATGTGCTTTCAAGCTATTATCTGAGTACAGGCTGTGTGCAGCTGCATATGAAAATTTATATGCTGCATATAAATTTATTGTAACTCTAAGCATCACACAGTGCACATGTGAAAGATGTTTTTCTAAACTAAGACTGTTGAAAACAAGGCTGAGATCTTCGCTCACACAAAATAACTTGGAGTCACTTATGCTAATTGGTATTGAAAAAGGCATAGCAATGAAAATCAAATCAAACAAAGACAAAATTATTGATAAAATTGCAGAATCCTGAAATGAGTACAATGACAATGTTGTTACTGTAATCCTTGAAAGTTGACATTTGAAATTTTTGCCTCAGTATTATTGTAAAGCATTTAAGACGTATTAAAATGTAAGTAATATTTTAAAAAGTCTATGTTAAAACATTTTATTATTTGTTTTTAATATCTATTATAAATTTTATAATTTAGTACATTGTTTACGTGTTGATTCGCAGTAATAAAATGGAAATTTTGTTTGACATGTCATTACGCGGCTTTGTTGTTACTATCATTATGTGTCCTCCATGAACATCTTTATGAGCTTCAAGTTTTCAAATCTTTTGATGCATATAAACGCATACATATCTTAAACAGTGATGGGACGTTTAATCGGAATCGTTAATCGTAAGAATCGTGTATTTTTTTTGGGGGGGAGGGGGGAATCGGAATCGCATCGTTAAATAAATACTTTAGATTTCCGATTCTTTCATTACGTTTCTCTTAAATTAGTTTGATGCTGAAAAAAGAAAACTTTTTTTCCATATTTCTAACCGGTAAGAGAGAAATGTACCATTTAATAAAAATAACAAGTTGTAAAATGATACCAAAGAAATACGTTATTAAAATATATTTGATTTGCTCTTTTTTTCTTTCTTTCATTTTTTTAGGTCAAACTTATTATCTATAAATAAATCCCACTTACACTTTTAACTTAATCAGTGAAACAGACACAGTATATTTGGAGTGGGAGGGGGACTAACTGACTTTGATCTCCTTCCTACAAACAGTTTCTTAACTATTTTTTTTTAATAAATCTAGATAATGAATATTTTTCAGGATTTTTTTTTTATGAATGCAGACATTGAATTTTAAAATTCTTCTTTAGGTGTTAAAAGGAAAATAATTAGAAATATTTACGAAGAATAAAATTAAAAGAAATAACAAGGTCCTGCTTTAAAATATTTACAAAAATACAAAAGACAGTTTTTTTAAAGCATTATATTAAAAAAAAAGAAAAGAAAAGAAAAAAAAAAAAGAAAAGAAAAAAGATTAATTTAACATTGAAAACGATTGCATAAAAAAAACACTGGCTTCCGTTTTAAAACAATTCCGCGATTCCCGTAATCGATTCCCGTAATCGCTGAAAATTGGGGTTCCCTACACATACAGGTAGAACCTAAATAGGCAAGGAATCGGAATCGGAATCGACTTGGTATCGGAATCGTGAATCAACATTTTCCTGGAATCGGTATCGGTATTGGAATCGGAAAAAAATTAGGAATCGTCCCAACACTAATAAAGTTTTTTCTTATTTAAGCCAATATGCACAGATCACCTGCTGCACAGCCTCTATATGTGGCATTTAACTGTAAAAAATTGGGAAAGGGGGCCCATTGCATTTTCGGTCCGAGGGCCCGTAATACTCTCAGTCCGCCCCTGCGGGTGACTCATGATGTCTATGTGTATGTATTGCATCTGGTTTGCTTAAAGTACTTATTGGTGTTTTGGTATGATGTATCTTATTCTTCTGGTATTCTAGGCACGTTGATGTCCAATTTCTATTGTCTGATGTCATGTATGGCCAAAACAAAATGTTCACATGATTTTTACAGTGGATCGCTTTCTTGGGTGTGAAATATATAAGCGTTAAAATATTTTAGATGTCGGGGGAATGTATAGTCTATTGTTGGTTAATGTAGTATCACAATAAAGTGTTTTACTGCTGAAAGGAACTCGAAATTGCTTCAGCCTTAAACTGGTGTTTAATAATATTTCTGTCAGTATGGAGTCAGATTTCTTTTAAACAGAAATGAAATCATGGCTTAATATATCATCGATGATTATTGTTACATCTGTACGTGACAGGGCATCAGCTATATTTTGTTGTCCCTTAACATAACGAATATCTGTTTTGTACCGAGTGATAAAATCTAAATATCTCTTTTCTCTAGGGATGCGTTTGTCTGCACTGCAGTTACTGGCATGAGTGAGAGGTTTGTGATCCGTGTATATTACAAACTTTCTACATTTAAGTTTATGTCTAAATTGCTTAATTGCTCAATATATAGCCAACAATTCTATGGGAAAGGTGCTATAATTTGTTTGAGCCTTGGTTAATTTCGCTAAGAAAAAGAAAATAGGTTTTCTTACCGAATCGACTTCCTGTTCAATTAGAGCTCCTATCACTGTATTGGACGCGTCCATAGTGAGGAGGAAGATGCGTGTGTTTTCGTCATTGTTCAGGTGTGAGAGTTTAGTGAAGTTGGCAAGGATAGCTGTGGTTGTATTGAAGACATGGAGGGCATCCTGTTGCAGTGTGATGTTTTTGTTTTTTCTTTAATAGATTAGTTAATGGTAAAAGTATAGATGGTGAATTAGGGATAAAATGACGATAATAATTTATCCGTCCGATAAACCACCTTAACTGTCGGATGAAAGTAAGTACAGAGAAATTTTCAACTGCTTCCACTTTTCCAGGTAAAGGTGAAAACCCATTTTGGTCTATGAACCTGTTCAAGAAATTTAACCTGAGTCGTGCCAAAAGTACACTTATCCAAAATCATTTTTAATCTAAATTGAAAAAGTCTCTGAAAAACATAATGCAGGTTGTTTTCTTCAATATTTTTGCTTGCAATGAGGATATCGTCAATTTAAGCATATACAAATGGTAATCTTCTTAAGACTTGGTCAATTAATCTTTGAAATGATTGGATAGCGTTCCTAAGACCAAATAGGATCCAGACAAACTTGTATAGCCTGAATGGAGTTGTCACTGATGTTTTGAGAATATTCTCTTTCGCTATCGGGATCTGGAAGTAAGCTTTCGTTTGATAAATCTTTGAGAATATACGTGATCCATGTAATCCGAGTGCTAAGTCGTGTATATGGGGAACGGAGTAACGATCAGGGTCGGTGGATGCATTTAATTTACGGAAATCCACACAAGGTCGAAATCCCTTATTGTCCGGTGTTGCATAAGGGCTTTCACATGGTCGAATTATCCCTTCCCGTAGCATTTTGTTAAATTCGTTTTTGGCGAATTCGTATTTGTGTAGGTGTAGTCGTTGTGGGCAGGAAAATACCAGCTGTCCAGTAGATTTTATCCAGTGTTTTGTTTCATGTTTGATGTTGTCAGCATTTTTAAAAGGTTTCGTAATATCCTTATATTTGTTTAATGTTTCAATGAATTATTTTTTATAGCAATTTGTGGCTCTTATGTCGATAGATCTGTATTGTGTATAAATTTCTGTAATACGGATATTCGTTTTGATGTCCGAAAATATTCTGTATTTCATATTCATCGACAAGTTGAAATGGGCCAAACATTTGTCCCAAGAATGGGTGACTGCACGTCGGTTGTATGAATCTCGGGGTAAGATTTCGGCGCATGTCAGTATTTAATATCAAATCTTTTGTACCGTAGGTATGAATACGTGTGCCACTTGCAGCTAATAGTTTGAGGTGACTATGACTGGATTTGGGTCTACGTGATGGTGGAATGAAACTGACTGCTGCTCCAATAGCCCCTCGGAATTTATAGCCGTTATTTTTGTCGAATACGTAAAATAAGCGACTTTCTTTGTGTGTAACAGGAGTAGTTGCGATCACTCGACGGTTTGTTCGTTTCCCTGGTGCCTGTTGGTTTTATGACGACAATGTTGGGTACATTTACTTGCCTCGTCACCAAACGTGTGGTGATACCAGCAAATGCCACTGGGGTATGTGTTTGATTTTCCACATGAAGTATGCGTCTACGTGAGGTTCATCGTTGTTGCTGACTTAACAACAATTGCATTTGTTGAATTTTGTTTATCAATGTGTGCATGTTTAGCACTGCAATCGTTATCCTGTTTGGGAGTTAGTGTGTTTACTCTTTGGTCGTACGGCACAAAAACAATTTTCGGCGATATCTGCCAGTTTGTCGAGTGGTGTGTCGTCTGTCATGGGCGTCAGTATTTGTGTTTGGCAATTTATCTAAACATAAGCTACGTAAGATCCACTCTGATATATTGCTCCCTCTGAAGGGACTTCTCATGTGCCTGAGGAGTTGGGAGGGTGTGCTGTTTCCAATATTCATATTATTAAATACTTCTCTCAACATTTGTTCATTCGAGCGACCTGTCCTTTTAATAATGACAGATATAAGGACATTGTAAAAGTCAGTGTCGGGAACCTCTTCCAATAGGTCGGTGACTTCATTTACTACATCGGAAGGCAGCAAAAATAGCCTGGAGTTGGAGGAACTAATTCTTTGTGTTGGTGGTATTGTCATTGTCTGATGGTAACTGAAGGACTGATGAATTTATGTCTAAAGGTGCTTCTAATCTGTGTTCGTGTGAACTCATTGTATTGATGTATTTACTGATTGACGATCAAAGATTGGTAGCTGTCCTCTCTTCTGATCTAACATTAACTTCCAAGTGGGGGAAAACAGGCGGGTTACATTCAATGCCTCGAAAACCAAACTGGTTACATTACATCACTGCCGAAGCCAGTCACGATGAACGGATGTTCCTCGAGGAGGCTCCGTGCCTTGAGAAGATGATGGGCCTCAAACTCACACCTGACCTCAAGTGAAACTTCTATATATAATCCATCACTAAAGATGAAAGTAAAATGGTCAGTTCCCTGTACCGCTCCAGTAAGTACCTGACATCACATGCTATCCTCTACTTTTATTAGCCAGATCAGGCTGAAAATAGAGTACTGTTGCCATATTTTGGCTAAAGCTGCAAAGTCCTCACTTTCCATTCTCGAAAAAGTTCAAAAGCGTCCTTGCTGGAGAAGAATTATTTTACACCCTCCAACTTCTCTCTCTCTCTCTCTCTTTCTCTTATGCACACGCCCAGGTGGGATGTCGTGAGTCACTCATTGCTCTATTGCTACTATCATGGAGAGTGCTCAGACGAACCACATTCCTTGGTTCCACTTTCACGGCTCGGGCCCGTTATGCCACTTACATAGTACCAAAACCCCACGTTTCCTTTGTATTCCATCGGCGAGAAGCAAGATCCATTCAAACAGCTTCTTCTCGCGAACCAATAAACTCCCTAGAGGATGTTTCCCCGATCACTACAATTTTAACCTCTCCAAGTATAGAGTCAACTGTTACCTTTAATTTTCTTCTATCCATATAAACTATCCCTTAACGTAACCCTCTACCTCAAGTGTCCTCTGGCCTTATACAGTTTGAACCATACTGTAAAAAAAATTAAAAAAAGTTTCTGCGTATTTTTTGATCAGGGGTTATCACTTGCTGATGAGGCGGAAATGGGTAACCTGGAAGACAGCTTGTGGTTGTTGTTACTGTTGTGGAGGTTAACTTTTCTTCGCCTCGGCCAAAGTAAATCCAGGCATCAAACAAAAGAGGACATTGATTAGGGGTAAATAAATTTATAATTTATTTGCATCTATACAAAGACTGGTAAATTCTATCTGTTGCTGTTGACAATCCAACAGATAGATAGATAGATAGATAGAGAGAGAGAGAGAGAGAGAGAGAGAGAGAGAGAGATGAAATTAGAAGTGAAATGGACATTTAGTGGTAGTCGTCGTTGTAGGTAGCGTCTCTTGCTCAACGTATTGGTGTTGACATCAAACGCTGATCTCTATCGCGTCTCTCTCTCAGCAGGTCGGGGTTGACATTAAACGTTGGTCTGTGTTGGGTCTGTCTGAATTTGTGTATATATGGTTTTTAGTCGGCTCGAAATTAAGATTTAGGTTTTTGAGCAGGAGTTGCTCTGACAGGCCATAATATATTATTAATTTTGTTTTGATTAAAGCGGATGTATGCATGGAGCCGATGCGCATAAAACGTATTTACGCAGTTTTCTTTGGGTAGTAGAGCGGTCAACACCCGGTTTGTGCAGAAAATGTAAGAGACACGATAAATTCTTGTGTGGATTTTGAATTTTTAATGTTTTGCGTTAAAAGTGGAAATGGAGGAAAATTAAATGCATTTTCATCTTTCGATGCGCTTTCATTTCTGTACAAATAGTAAAAAGATATGTGTCGTTTATGGAGATGGTACCATAGCTGTCAGTATTGTTCAGAAGTGGACATTTTAATCTGGAAGTCTGAATACGTTTCGGCAGGTCGTTGATGATGACGAATTCTGATTCGGCTGATTAACAATAATTCAGGTTACACGACACGGAACTTAGCAGAGATATTCCACATATCTTATATGAGTGTTGTAATGCATTTGAAAGCGCGCTTGGATGCGTGAATCGCGCCTATATTTGGGTGCCTCTCGATTTAACGGAAGATAATTTATTGGTCCATCTGCAAATCTCTGTCCAAATGCAGCAAAGTGACTCATTTTTTTTTTTATAAAGAACGGGCACAAGCAATGAAAAATAGCAAGGTGGAACGAAAAAGGTTTGGAGAAAATGAAATGAGCCACCGTTAGCCACTCCAAAGCCCGGTTTGCATTCGAAGAAAATGGTGCGGCGTATCTGGTCGGATTGGAAGGAGAGATTGTGTATTACGAGTTACTTACGCAAAGTTTAATCTAAATGCAACATGTTTTTTTCACTTCGTCTATATTTCTTTTGTAGGTACCGCCACAGACTTCCTATAAAAATCGGAAAACGCATTTTAAATAATTTAAATGTCTACTTTGAAGTTAAATGTTGGTTTTATTTAAAAGTTAATAGCCTAAAGTCGATCCGTGTGAAAAGAAAAAGGAAATTTTGTATGCAAATAAAGCTTTTAAACATTTTTAAAACATTGGTACGTTAATTCGTCATTCAACTCGTCAAACCGCCATTACAGACAAAAAAATGTAAAGGACAAATTTAAAAATCTCTTTAAAAATCCAGTATTTGACCTGGAGATGTGTATCAAATTCGTTTAATAAATGTATGGGGCATTAACTGGATTTTGTAAACTTAATGCTTATTTTTGCTTATAAAACATAATGAAAATAACGTTTATTTACGAACGGTAGTCTGTGCGTTTTCGTCGGCGTCATAGATAAACAACAGTAGTTTTACGTTATCATCTTTGTCTCTTAAAAAGCGAGCGAAAAATTAAAGAAAAAAAAATACCAAAACACTAAACACCAGTAGTGCAATAATGAAGAAATTGGTATTTACATTTAAGAATAAACTATCTTTAACCTGATATAATCAGTAGTTTAAAAATATAATTTTTATACTACACGCTTTTATGAAACATGAATAATAATGAATAACTTTATTTTTTTATTATCATTAGAAGTATAAAAAAGAAATTAATTTAAAATTAGTTAAATGATAATTTTGAGTTTAATTCATTGCTTTAGAGTTTATTTTTTTATTATTTTATTATCTGTTTGATGTTATAAAATCATTAATTACACCCGATAAAGCATTTTTTAATTATTCCGAATATAAGAGCCATCGAATTATCATATATTATATAACTTTATCGGTAAGGAAGAGTAGTCAGTCAAAGGAGGTAATTCGGAATTATTTCCTTTTTGAACATCCGTACAAAAATAATCTAATTTTTTCAAAAGCGAAAAAAAAAAAAAAAAAAAATAGTTCACACTTGAAAATGGTATAAAATTTTTTTTTACATCTTTCGATCTTCAAACATGTATTTCCTTAGTAAAAAAACAAAAAACAAAACAAAAACCAAAAGTAATTCTTGTTACGAATAGTAACTGGGTAAATTTCAAATTCGCATTGAAAAAATACAAGTAATTAAAAAATATTAATTGTAATTCCTCTCAAATCTGAAATAAAATAGTATATCTTATAAAATTATGCAACCAGGAACTCTCAACAAAAACTCTTTTGGAATTTTATTAAATTGTTTTTGTTAAGGTTCGGGACGAATTTTAATTATCACACTTGCATAAACATTTTTTTTTTTTACTGAAATAACATCTTCAAGGATTTTTCTTTATATAATTGTACAAAAAAAAGATTCCGCAAACATCTCAAATTAAAAGGTACATACGAGTTATCGACAAATGGGTGGGTGAAACTGACCACTCAAAATATTTTCAAAACTTTTTGTGATAGAATGACTTTTTCCGTTTACTGAATTCGTACCAAAACATTTCATTTAAATTGGATAATTCCTTGACTTTTGGCAATTTTTTCAAAACTGTGGGTGGTATTTACTTTCATTTTGGAAAAAAATGAATCCATTTTTGGTGATACCTAGACTCTTTTGCAAGGTTTCCTTTTTCAGCAAATATTTTTATTTATCTTTTAATTTACATCAATTATTCAAATTTCTCCCCAGTTCTTTCAATAAAAGTTTTTTTTTAAAAGTGCAATGTTTAAACAACGTTTTTAATACGCATTGCCGTTATATCTTCTAAAAACAATCTCCAAGATTGCCAATCTCGTAAATCACAGTAATAAATGTACAATCGATATTTTAGAACATTATGTGACAGACAAATCTAAAATTACTTGCCATTATTGTGTGTGCCGTCCTCAAAAACATAATATATTGCCCGTATCTGTCAAGAGACTTGCTTCTTTAACACCTAACTTTTCAACTTTATTCATTACATCACGTCAGTGAGTTTGCTTTTAAACATTTGAGCAAATAAAGTGAAATTAGGTATAGGTATCTTGCTTCATTTGGTGAAAATCTCGGTTCTTACCGATAAACAGGTAGTTGACCTAGGGTCATTCGTTCACACATTTTAAAATAAACACCATTTTCAATGGGGTCCTGATTTATTGATTTCTATGAATTTTAATGAAAAAATTACGAAAGCATTTTGGTCCCAAAATTCAATTACAAATTTCTCTCAAATTCACCCCAGAAAACGTGATACCGAAGGTTTAAAATGAATTTTTAAAAATGAGAAATCTTTCTTGAAACTTTTATTTTAGTTTTAATTTCAAGCTAATAGATTAAATTTAATATTTCCAATAAGCAAAACGCTTTGCTGTATTTCAAAACTAATTTAAATTGACTGGAAAGAGTTTTTTTTTTCGCTAAAATAGCATTTTGAGTCGTTTTTCATTGCAATGTAATTCTCTTTATTAAAATCTTCCAAAGATAAAATATACTTTTCTGAAACTTTATTTGAGGAATATTAGCTGATTTAAAGAATAATTAATCTGATTGGAAATAAATTTTCTTTTCTTTAAGTTTAAAGTATCGTAGAAATGCATTTTTTTAACACGGCGGTAGCTGTTTATTTAACATGTTGACATCTTGACATCTTGATGACAGATGTCTACGGGAATTTATCTGTAAAATTTAATTGAAGAATTAATATTTAAGTACTCAGTAATCTTAAAGAATTAGGAAAATATTAACTGTAATCTAATATTAAATTGAATTTCAGATACTCCGGATTTAAATTTACTATACTTATCGCTCTTATTTCCTGATAATGTCACAAAAATCGGCATGTTTATACGAATACAAAAAATTCAAAATTCTTTTAAAAATATTGGTAATTGTACTAAACTTTTCAATTTATGATTAGTAAATATAACTTTTATTTAATAATAATGCCATCTAAAAGGGTGAAATTAAAACAGAATTAAAAAATTAAAAATTAAAACTTAATAAATTATTCTAATTAAAATTAAGAAAAGTAAAACAATTCTTGTAAAATTCATTATTCATCGAAGATTTTTTCTTAAGATAATAATATCCTTAATGTATTTTATTTATGAAAGCAATTAAAAGCGTTTCTAATGAAATAATGTCTTAGTTTTAATGCATTTTTTATTTTACGACTCAAAGCAGATTTTCGGTAAATATTGTTTCTGTTTTCTAAAAGAAAATTGATGATTTAAATTCACCAAGGAGTTTTCATTTTAACTAAATATTAAGAGGATGAAAATTTAATTTCTCGAAATTTCATAAAATTAAGTAAGATGTAAAAAATTCAAATCAATGTGGTTTTTTACTGCAAAAAAAATTAACGTTTCCTTTACTAATCTTTGCTCCATACCCCCGCTGACATAAGATAAACAAAATTTTAACCAAAATTTCGAACGTTCTAAAAAGGGTTAAAAATGTAAATGAATAATAAAAAAAAATCCTTTGACCTTTCTTCTTGATAATAACATAAAGATTTTGACGATAAAACTTTTTATAAAGTTTGGGGCATTTTTTTTTTTATCATGGCATGCTCTTTTTTTAGCGAATTAGTAGAGGTACCTAGCTCATTGTCTTAAAGTAATAATAATGATGAGAAAAAATCAACATAACGGCTGTTTCAAGAAACAAACGAATATGTTTACGAAATGTTCATTTGAAAGAGAAACCGATCCCTTTTCATTGCGGCCTTGAACAATTCTATAAGTACAAAAGTTTAAAAAAAGCTGTAGGAGAATAGTAAATGACGTCTCTACACAGAAAAAAAACCGCCAATCGCATGAATGCAATAAAGTAGCTTAAAATGAGTACAAACTAAAAAAATAAAAAAAGGCAAAAATTTCATGCCAACTGTGATGGTCGAATCCTTTCTTTTCTGAATGTAATGTACGTGTTTGTTTCTAATTTTAATATTTATTTTTATTTATATTTATTTATTCTTAATTCTTTACAACGGACTCGTTTTTTCTTTCAGTCTTTTGTTAGACATTTTTCTCGTTTGGATTAATAATATTAACACATTGTTAATGTAATTCCTCGATAAAGGCCTAGAAAAAAAGAAGGGTAAAAATGAATCGAGAATCTCCGTTTTCAAGGTTTTTTAAAAGAGGGTTGATCCTTATGGCACCCCCTTGAACTTTTCACCCACCAAGCGACTTCGTCTTTGTTTGGACCCTCCACCTCTCCCTATCCTATCCCAACCCATGGCATTTGGTTTCTGAAATCGAGACTTATTTAAAAGAGTCTGCTGAAACTTTCACTAAATGACCACTGATTCGAGTTTAGCGAGTCTAATGTGAAATAAGAAATCCTTGTACCATCCTCTTCTCCCTCCAGCTATGGTAAATAGCAGGACAACCCGGGTTCTATAGCTTTGGATAGCAACTGGTCTACCGCAGAAAGAAATGGCAACCTATTGCGGGAAAAAATCTGCCTCATCCGTCATATATCGAAAGATACATGATCGCCTAAGCGTCTATCACGCATGGCACATAACTGACATAACTGACTGTTCCATGACGTTTGTAAGTGTAATTTTTTTTGGGCCTGTTAGTTTAATGTTAGTTTCAATTGCGTATTGTTTTAATAGAGGATAATCGGACTTGTACTAAGTTAAAACTTAATCATCTTCTCCCACCTTACCAATCATCTGCCCCGTTAGTAACTCTGACCCACAAAACTTTTAATCGCAGATTGTGAAGGGGACTTCGTTTTTTCTCCTCCCCATGCTGTGCATATAAGTATTCATATCTGCTTGTTGGACACATACGTACACACGCGTATAAATAGCGATTTCCAAGCTTAGCTTAGATGTGGCACAAGGCCAAAAGTAAGGGCACTCAGTGAGGATCGGTTGTATTAACAGTTTTAGCGAGACAAGATTGCTAACCATTACACCGCCTCGAGGTGCCCGGCATACATATACAATGTAAAACCAGAGCGAATAATAATTTAAATTAAAAAAAGACAAATTTAAGGATCCATTGATTATATTTTAATTTCCCCAGGAAAATGATTTTTCCTGGTTCCTCAGATCACATTTTTAAGTATAAAAAATTGTTTAAAATTAACATATTATTATTTTCATACAAGCTTTTGAGGGGTAGTTTTAAGTTGATGTAAGGTGATAGAGGGAAGGGCAGGAAGAAGTTGACAGATATAGTCGAAATTAGAGAAAGAAGGGAGAGATAGGAATAATTTTACATAAAGGAGTTGGGTAAGGACCAGGCACTGACCTATTTAACACAGGAAAAGAATCAAAGAGAAAACAATTTTTTCTTTTATTTTATATTCATATTATTTTGTCTTTTCTCCTGTTTTATTTTGTTGGCATTTAAAATAATGTCAAGCGTTAATTCTAAATGATATTAATCTGTATTTTTGAAATTAACTGGAATATGCTCATATATGTTAATTTATTCCTCCTTTTCTGGATTCCCCATTTTTTCCTCCCACCATTGCTTCCCCATTTGCTTTCTTATATCTTTTCTTTTTTTCTCTTAGTTGGCCGTTGACTCATTGAGGGTCAACGGCCAGCTAACTAGAGGGAGAGTCCCCATAAACCATAGTGGGGAAGGCAACGGGAAACCATTACTCTATTAATGCCAAGTAATATGGCAGCTACAGCGCACATTATGAAACCAAACGGCGTGAAGGGGTTTAAGTCCATGGGAATTAACTCCTCAACCGGTAAAGACTGACATGTGCAACAGGTGTCACCTAACTGCCATCCAGCGACTGCTAGCATAAATGTAGTAAAGGGTATTAAATTTTTGGGAACCTATCCATTGCCCAGAAAGGAGAGACATGAGCTACAGGCGTCACCGGACCGTTGCGCAGCGTTTGCTAGTATAAATGTCGTAAAGGGGATAAAATTCTTTCTAACCTATCCATTGCGCAGAAAGGAGAGACATGAGTTAAGGTGTCACCGGACCGTTGTCCAGCGTTTGCTAGTATAAATGTCATAAAGGGTATAAAATTCTTTGGAACCTATCCATTGCCCAGAAAGGAGAGATATGAGCTACAGGTGTCACCGGACCGTTGTCCAGCGACTGCTAACATAAATGTCGTAAACGGTATAGAATTCTGTGGAAACTATCCATTGCCCAGAAAGGAGAGACATGAGCTACAGGTGTCAGCGGACCGTTGTCCAGCGACTGCTAGCATAAATGTCGTAAAAAGTATAAAATATTTTGGAACCTATCCATTGCTCAGAAAAAAGAGATATGAGCTTACAGGCGTAACCGGACCGTTGTCCAGCGACTGCTACCATAAATGTCGTAAAGGGTATAAAATTCTTTGGAACCTATCCATTACCCAGAAAGGAGAGATATGAGCTACATGCGTCACCGGACCGTTGCCCAGCGTTTGCTAGTATAAATGTAGTAAAGGTTATAAAATTCATCGGAATCTATCCATTACCCAGAAAGGAGGACATGAGCTACAGGCGTCAGCGGACCGTTGTCCAGCGTTTGATAATATAAATGTAGTAAAGGGGATAAAATTCTTGGGAACCTGTCCATTACCCAGAAATGAGAGTCATGAGCTACAGGCGTCGCCGGACCGTTGATCAGCGTTTGATAGTATAAATGTAGTAAAGGTGTTAAAATTCTTTGGAACCTATCCATTACCCAGAAAGGAGAGTCATGATCTACAGGCGGCACCGGAAAGTTGTCCAGCGTTTGATAGTATAAATGTAGTAAATGGGGATAAAATTTTTGGGAACCTATCCTTTACACAGAAAGGAGAGACATGAGCTACAGGCGTCACCGGACCGTTGTCCAGCGTTTGACAGTATAAATGTAGTAAAGGGTATAAAATTCTTTGGAACCTATCCATTACCCAGAAATGTGAGACATGAGCTACAGGCGTCACTGGACCGCTGTCTAGTGTTTGATAGTATAAATGTAGTAAAGGGGATAAAATTCTTTGGAACCTATCCATTGCCCAGAAAGAGAGACATGAGCTACAGGCGTCACCGGACCGATGTCCAGCGTTTGATAGTATAAATGTAGTAAAGGGGATAAAATTCTTTGGAACCTATCCATTACCCAGAAAGGAGAGACATGAGCTACAGGCGTCACCGGAACATTGTCCAGCGTTTGATAGAATAAATGTAGTAAAGGGGATAAAATTCTTTGGAACCTATCCATTACCCAGAAAGGAGAGACATGAGCTACAGGCGTGACCGGACCGTTGTCCAGCGTTTGATAGTATAAATGTAGTAAAGGGGATAAAATTCTTTGGAACCTATCCATTGCACAGAAAGGAGAGACATGAGCTACAGGCGTCACCGGACCGTTGTCCAGAGTTTGCTAACATAAATGTAGTAAAGGGGATAAAATTCTTTGGAACCTATCCATTACCCAGAAAGGAGAGACATGAGCTACAGGCGTGACCGGACCGATGTCCAGCGTTTGATAGAATAAATGTAGTAAAGGGGTTAAAATTCTTCGGAACCTATCCATTACCCAGAAAGGAGAGACATGAGCTACAGGCGTGACCGGACCGATGTCCAGCGTTTGATAGTATAAATGTAGTAAAGGGTATAAAATTCTTGGGAACCTATCCATTACCCAGAAAGGAGAGACATGAGCTACAGGCGTCATCGGACCGTTGTCCAGCGTATGATAGTATAAATGTAGTAAAGGGTATAAAATTCTTTGGAACCTATCCATTACCCAGAAAGGAGTTACAAGAGCTACAGGCGTGACCGGACCGTTGTCTAGCGTTTGCTAGTATAAATGTAGTAAAGGGGTTAAAATTCTTTGAACCTATCCATTACCCAGAAAGGAGAGACATGAGCTACAGGCGTGACCGGACCGTTGTCCAGCGTTTGATAGTATAAATGTAGTAAAGGGTATAAAATTCTTTGGAACCTATCCATTACCCAGAAAGGAGAGACATGAGCTACAGGCGTGACCGGACCGATGTCCAGCGTTTGATAGTATAAATGTAGTAAAGGGTATAAAATTCTTTGGAACCTATCCATTACCCAGAAAGGAGAGACATGAGCTACAGGCTTGACCGGACCGATGTCCAGCGTTTGATAGTATAAATGTAGTAAAGGGTATAAAATTCTTTGGAACCTATCCATTACCCAGAAAGGAGAGACATGAGCTACAGGCGTGACCGGACCGATGTCCAGCGTTTGATAGTATAAATGTAGTAAAGGGTATAAAATTCTTTGGAACCTATCCATTACCCAGAAAGGAGAGACATGAGCTACAGGCGTGAACGGACCGTTGTCCAGCGTTTGATAGTATAAATGTAGTAAAGGGTATAAAATTCTTTGGAACCTATCCATTACCCAGAAAGGAGAGACATGAGCTACAGGCGTGACCGGACCGATGTCCAGCGTTTGATAGTATAAATGCAGTAAAGGGGATAAAATACTTTGGAACCTATCCATTACCCAGAAAGGAGAGACATCAGCTACAGGCGTCACCGGACCGTTGTCCAGTGATTCATAGTATAAATGCACTAAAGGGGATAAAATTGTCTGGAACCTATCCATTGCCCAGAAAGGAGAGACATGAGCTACAGGCGTCACCGGACCGTTGTCCAGCTTTTGATAATATAAATGTAGTAAAGGGTATAAAATTCTTTGAAAACCTATCCATTACGCAGAAAGGAGAGACATGAGCTACAGGCGTCATCGGACCGTTGTCCAGCTTATGATAGTATAAATGTAGTAAAGGTGAAAAAATTCTTTGGAACCTATCCATTACCCAGAAAGGAGTTACAAGAGCTACAGGCGTGACCGGACCGTTGTCTAGCGTTTGCTAGTATAAATGTAGTAAAGGGGTTAAAATTCTTTGGAACCTATCCATTACCCAGAAAGGAGAGACATGAGCTACAGGCGTGACCGGACCGTTGTCCAGCGTTTGATAGTATAAATGTAGTAAAGGGTATAAAATTCTTTGGAACCTATCCATTACCCAGAAAGGAGAGACATGAGCTACAGGCGTGACCGGACCGTTGTCCAGCGTTTGATAGTATAAATGTAGTAAAGGGGATAAAATTCTTTAGAACCTATCCATTACCCAGAAAGGAGAGACATGAGCTACAGGCGTAACCGGACCGATGTCCAGCGTTTGATAGTATAAATGTAGTAAAGGGTATAAAATTCTTTGGAACCTATCCATTACCCAGAAAGGAGAGACATGAGCTACAGGCGTGACCGGACCGTTGTCCAGCGTTTGATAGTATAAATGTAGTAAAGGGTATAAAATTCTTTGGAACCTATCCATTACCCAGAAAGGAGAGATATGAGCTACAGGCGTGACCGAACCGATGTCCAGCGTTTGATAGTATAAATGTAGTAAAGGGTATAAAATTCTTTGGAACCTATCCATTACCCAGAAAGGAGAGACATAAGCTACAGGCGTGACCGGACCGATGTCCAGCGTTTGATAGTATAAATGTAGTAAAGGGTATAAAATTCTTTGGAACCTATCCATTACCCAGAAAGGAGAGACATGAGCTACAGGCGTCACCGGACCGATGTCCAGCGTTTGATAGTATAAATGTAGTAAAGGGGATAAAATTCTTTGGAACCTATCCATTACCCAGAAAGGAGAGACATGAGATACAGGCGTGACCGGACCGATGTCCAGCGTTTGATAGTATAAATGTAGTAAAGGGGATAAAATTCTTTGGAACCTATCCATTACCCAGAAAGGAGAGACATGAGCTACAGGCGTGACCGGACCGATGTCCAGCGTTTGATAGTATAAATGTAGTAAAGGGACCGATATAAAATTTTTTGGAACCTATCCATTACCCAGAAAGGAGAGACATGAGCTACAGGCGTGACCGGACCGATGTCCAGTGTTTGATAGTATAAATGTAGGAAAGGGTATAAAATTCTTTGGAACCTATCCATTACCCAGAAAGGAGAGACCGGACCGATGTCAGGCGTGATGTCCAGTGTTTGATAGTATAAATGTAGTAAAGGGATAAAATTCTTTGGAACCTATCCATTACCCAGAAAGGAGAGACATGAGGACCGACAGGCGTGTCCGATGTCCAGCGTTTGATAGTATAAATGTAGTAAAGGGATAAAATTCTTTGAACCTATCCATTACCCAGAAAGGAGAGACATGAGCTACAGGCGTGACCGGACCGATGTCCAGCGTTTGATAGTATAAATGTAGTAAAGGGGATAAAATTCTTTGGAACCTATCCATTACCCAGAAAGGAGAGACATGAGCTACAGGCGTGACCGGACCGATGTCCAGCGTTTGATAGTATAAATGTAGTAAAGGGGATAAAATTCTTTGGAACCTATCCATTACCCAGAAAGGAGAGACATGAGCTACAGGCGTGACCGGACCGATGTCCAGTGTTTGATAGTATAAATGTAGTAAAGGGATAAAATTCTTTGGAACCTATCCATTACCCAGAAAGGAGAGACATGAGCTACAGGCGTGACCGGACCGTTGTCCAGCGTTTGACAGTATAAATGTAGTAAAGGTGATAAAATTCTTTGGAACCTATCCATTACCCAGAAAGGAGTTACAAGAGCTACAGGCGTTACCGGACCGTTGTCTAGCGTTTGTTAGTATAAATGTAGCAACGGGTTAAAATTCTTTGCAATCTATCCATTACCCAGAAAGGAGAGACATGAGCTACAGGCGTCACCGGACCGATGTCCAGCGTTTGATAGTATAAATGTAGTAAGGGGATAAAATTCTTTGGAACCTATCCATTACCCAGAAAGGAGAGACATGAGCTACAGGCGTGACCAGAACATTGTCCAGCGTTTGATAGAATAAATGTAGTAAAGGGGATAAAATTCTTTGGAACCTATCCATTACCCAGAAAGGAGAGACATGAGCTACAGGCGTCACCGGACCGATGTCCAGCGTTTGATAGTATAAATGTAGTAAAGGGGATAAAATTCTTTGGAACCTATCCATTACCCAGAAAGGAGAGACATGAGCTACAGGCGTCACCGGAACATTGTCCAGCGTTTGATAGAATAAATGTAGTAAAGGGGATAAAATTCTTTGGAACCTATCCATTACCCAGAAAGGAGAGACATGAGCTACAGGCGTGACCGGACCGTTGTCCAGCGTTTGATAGTATAAATGTAGTAAAGGGGATAAAATTCTTTGGAACCTATCCATTGCACAGAAAGGAGAGACATGAGCTACAGGCGTCACCGGACCGTTGTCCAGAGTTTGCTAACATAAATGTAGTAAAGGGGATAAAATTCTTTGGAACCTATCCATTACCCAGAAAGGAGAGACATGAGCTACAGGCGTCACCGGACCGATGTCCAGCGTTTGATAGTATAAATGTAGTAAAGGGTATAAAATTCTTTGGAACCTATCCATTACCCAGAAAGGAGAGACATGAGCTACAGGCGTCACCGGACCGATGTCCAGCGTTTGATAGTATAAATGTAGTAAAGGGGATAAAATTCTTTGGAACCTATCCATTACCCAGAAAGGAGAGACATGAGCTACAGGCGTCACCGGACCGATGTCCAGCGTTTGATAGTATAAATGTAGTAAAGGGATAAAATTCTTTGGAACCTATCCATTACCCAGAAAGGAGAGACATGAGCAACAGGCGTCACCGGACCGAGGTCCAGCGTTTGATAGTATAAATGTAGTAAAGGGTATAAAATTCTTTGGAACCTATCCATTACCCAGAAAGGAGAGACATGAGCTACAGGCGTCACCGGACCCATGTCCAGCGTTTGATAGTATAAATGTAGTAAAGGGTATAAAATTCTTTGGAACCTATCCATTACCCAGAAAGGAGAGACATGAGCTACAGGCGTGACCGGACCGTTGTCCAGCGTTTGATAGAATAAATGTAGTAAAGGGGTTAAAATTCTTTGGAACCTATCCATTACCCAGAAAGGAGAGACATGAGCTACAGGCGTGACCGGACCGTTGTCCAGCGTTTGATAGTATAAATGTAGTAAAGGGGATAAAATTCTTTGGAACCTATCCATTACCCAGAAAGGAGAGACATGAGCTACAGGCGTCACCGGACCGATGTCCAGCGTTTGATAGTATAAATGTAGTAAAGGGTATAAAATTCTTGGGAACCTATCCATTACCCAGAAAGGAGAGACATGAGCTACAGGCGTGACCGGACCGTTGTCCAGCGTTTGATAGTATAAATGTAGTAAAGGGGATAAAATTCTTTGGAACCTATCCATTGCCCAGAAAGGAGAGACATGAGCTACAGGCGCCACCGGACCGTTGTGCAGCCTTTGCTTGTAGAAATGTAGTAAAGGGTATAAAATTCTTTGGAACCTCTCCATTGCCCAGAAAGGAGAGACATGTGCTACAGGCGTGACCGGACCGTTGTCCAGCGTTTGCTAATATAAATGTAGTAAGGGGTTGAAATTCTTTGGAGCCTATCCATTGCCCAGAAAGGAGAGACATGAGCTACAGGCATCACCGGACCGTTGTGCAGCGTTTGCTAGTGTAAATGTTGTAAAGAATTAAAATTCTTTGGAACCTATCCATTGCTCAGAAAGGAGAGACATGAGTTAAGGTGTCACCGGACCGTTGTCCAGCGTTTCCAATATAAATGTCGTAAACGGTATAAAATTCTGTGGAAACTATCCATTGCCCAGAAAGGAGAGACATGAGCTACAGGTGTCAGCGGACCGTCGTCCAGCGACTGCTAGCATAAATATCGTAAAAAGTATAAAATACTTTTGAACCTATCCATTGCCCAGAAAAAAGAGATATGAGCTACAGGCGTCACCGGACTGTTGTCCAGCGACTGCTACCATAAATGTCGTAAAGGGTATAAAATTCTTTGGAACCTATCCATTACCCAGAAAGGAGAGACATGAGCTACATTCGTCACCGGACCGTTGCACAGCGTTTGCTAGTATAAATGTAGTAAAGATTATGAAATTCATGGGAATCTATCCATTACCCAGAAAGGAGAGACATGAGCTACAGGCGTCACCGGACCGTTGGCCAGAGTTTGATAGTATAAATGTCGAAAAGGGTATAAAATTCTTTGGAACCTATCCATTACACAGAAAGGAGAGACATGAGCTACAGGCGCCACCGGACCGTTGTGCAGCCTTTGCTTGTAGAAATGTAGTAAAGGGGATAAAATTCTTTGGAACCTATCCATTGCACAGAAAGGAGAGACATGAGCTACAGGCGTGACCGGACCGTTGTCCAGCGTTTGATAGTATAAATGTAGTAAAGGGGATAAAATTCTTTGGAACCTATCCATTGCACAGAAAGGAGAGACATGAGCTACAGGCGTCACCGGACCGTTGTCCAGCATTTGCTAGCATAAATGTAGTAAAGGGTATAAAATTCTTTGGAACCTATACATTACCCAGAAGGGAGAGTCATGAGCTAAAGGCGCCACCGGACCGTTGTGCAGCCTTTGCTTGTAGAAATGTAGTAAAGGGGAGAAAATTCTTTGGAACCTATCCATTGCCCAGAAAGGAGAGACATGAGGTCCAGGTGTCACCGGACTGTTGTCCAGCGTTTGATAGTATAAATGTAGTAAAGGGGATAAAATTCTTTGGAACCTATCCATTACCCAGAAAGGAGAGACATGAGCTACAGGCGTCACCGGACCGATGTCCAGCGTTTGATAGTATAAATGTAGTAAAGGGTATAAAATTCTTGGGAACCTATCCATTACCCAGAAAGGAGAGACCGGAGCTACAGGCGTCACCGGACCGATGTCCAGCGTTTGATAGTATAAATGTAGTAAAGAGTATAAAATACTTTGGAACGTATCCATTGCCCAGAAAGAGAAACATGAGCTAATGGCGCCAGCGGACCGTTGTGCAGCCATTGCTTGTAGAAATGTAGTAAAGGGGATAAAATTCTTTGGAACCTATCCATTGCCCAGAAAGGAGAGACATGTGCTACAGGCGTGACCGGACCGTTGTCCAGCGTTTGCTAATATAAATGTAGTAAGGGGTTGAAATTCTTTGGAGCCTATCCATTGCCCAGAAAGGAGAGACATGAGCTACAGGCATCACCGGACCGTTGTGCAGCGTTTGCTAGTGTAAATGTTGTAAAGAATTAAAATTCTTTGGAACCTATCCATTGCTCAGAAAGGAGAGACATGAGTTAAGGTGTCACCGGACCGTTGTCCAGCGTTTCCAATATAAATGTCGTAAACGGTATAAAATTCTGTGGAAACTATCCATTGCCCAGAAAGGAGAGACATGAGCTACAGGTGTCAGCGGACCGTCGTCCAGCGACTGCTAGCATAAATATCGTAAAAAGTATAAAATACTTTTGAACCTATCCATTGCCCAGAAAAAAGAGATATGAGCTACAGGCGTCACCGGACTGTTGTCCAGCGACTGCTACCATAAATGTCGTAAAGGGTATAAAATTCTTTGGAACCTATCCATTACCCAGAAAGGAGAGACATGAGCTACATTCGTCACCGGACCGTTGCACAGCGTTTGCTAGTATAAATGTAGTAAAGATTATGAAATTCATGGGAATCTATCGATTACCCAGAAAGGAGAGACATGAGCTACAGGCGTCACCGGACCGTTGGCCAGAGTTTGATAGTATAAATGTCGTAAAGGGTATAAAATTCTTTGGAACCTATCCATTACACAGAAAGGAGAGACATGAGCTACAGGCGCCACCGGACCGTTGTGCAGCCTTTGCTTGTAGAAATGTAGTAAAGGGTATAAAATTCTTTGGAACCTCTCCATTGCCCAGAAAGGAGAGACATGAGCTACAGGCGTGACCGGACCGTTGTCCAGCGTTTGCTAATATAAATGTAGTAAGGGGTTGAAATTCTTTGGAGCCTATCCATTGCCCAGAAAGGAGAGACATGAGCTAAAGGCCCAACCGGACCGTTGTGCAGCCTTTGCTTGTAGAAATGTAGTAAAGGGGATAAAATTCGTTGGAACCTATCCATTGCCCAGAAAGGAGAGACATGTGCTACAGGCCTGACCGGACCGTTGTCCAGCGTTTGCTAATATAAATGTAGTATGGGGTTGAAATTCTTTGGAGCCTATCCATTGCCCGGAAAGGAGAGACATGAGCTACAGGCGTCACCGGACCGTTGTGCAGCGTTTGCTAGTGTAAATGTTGTAAAGAATTAAAATTCTTTGGAACCTATCCATTGCTCAGAAAGGAGAGACATGAGTTAAGGTGTCACCGGACCGTTGTCCAGCGTTTCCAATATAAATGTCGTAAACGGTATAAAATTCTGTGGAAACTATCCATTGCCCAGAAAGGAGAGACATGTGCTACAGGTGTCAGCGGACCGTCGTCCAGCGACTGCTAGCATAAATATCGTAAAAAGTATAAAATACTTTTGAACCTATCCATTGCCCAGAAAAAAGAGATATGAGCTACAGGCGTCACCGGACCGTTGTCCAGCGACTGCTACCATAAATGTCGTAAAGGGTATAAAATTCTTTGGAACCTATCCATTAACCAGAAAGGAGAGACATGAGCTACATTCGTCACCGGACCGTTGCCCAGCGTTTGCTAGTATAAATGTAGTAAACATTATAAAATTCATGGGAATCTATCCATTACCCAGAAAGGAGAGACATGAGCTACAGGCGTCACCGGACCGTTGGCCAGCGTTTGCTAGTATAAATGTAGTAAACATTATAAAATTCATGGGAATCTATCCATTACCCAGAAAGGAGAGACATGAGCTACAGGCGTCACCGGACCGTTGGCCAGAGTTTGATAGTATAAATGTCGTAAAGGGTATAAAATTCTTTGGAACCTATCCATTACACAGAAAGGAGAGACATGAGCTACAGGCGCCACCGGACCGTTGTGCAGCCTTTGCTTGTAGAAATGTATTAAGGGGGATAAAATTCTTTGGAACCTATCCATTGCACAGAAAGGAGAGACATGAGCTACAGGCGTGACCGGACCGTTGTCCAGCGTTTGATAGTATAAATGCAGTAAAGGGGATAAAATTCTTTGGAACCTATCCATTGCACAGAAAGGAGAGACATGAGCTACAGGCGTCACCGGACCGTTGTCCAGCGTTTGCTAGCATAAATGTAGTAAAGGGTATAAAATTCTTTGGAACCTATACATTACCCAGAAAGGAGAGTCATGAGCTAAAGGCGCCACCGGACCGTTGTGCAGCCTTTGCTTGTAGAAATGTAGTAAAGGGGAGAAAATTCTTTGGAACCTATCCATTGCCCAGAAAGGAGAGACATGAGCTCCAGGCGTCACCGGAACGTTGTCCAGCCCTTGCTAGTATAAATATAGTAAAGGGTATAAAATTCTTTGGAACCTATCCATTGCCCAGAAAAAAGAGACTTGAGCTACAGGCGTGACAGGACCGTTGTCCAGCGTTTGCTAATATAAATGTAGTAAGGGGTTAAAATTCTTTGGAGCCTATCCATTGCCCAGAAAGAAGAGACCTGAGCTACAGGTGTCACCGGACCGTTGTCCAGCGTTTGCTAGCATAAATGTCGTGAAGGGTATAAAATTCAATGGAATCTATCCATTGCCCAGAAATGAGAGACATGAGCTACAGGCGTCACAGGACCGTTGTGCAGCGTTTGCTAGTATAAATATAGTAAAGGTTATAAAATTCTTTGGAACCTATCCATTATCCAGAAAGGAGAAACATGAGCGACAGGCCTGACCGAACCGTTGTCCAGTTTTTGCTAGTATAAATATAGTAAGGGATATAAAATTCTTTGGAACCTATCCATTGCACAGAAAGGAGAGAAATGAATTACAAGCATGACCGGACCGTTGTCCAGCCTTTGCTAATATAAATATAGGAAAGGGTTAAAATTCTTTGGAACCTATCCATTGCCCAGAAAGGAGAGACATGAGCTACAGGCGTCACCGGACCGTTGTCTAGCCTTTGCTAGTATAAATATATTAAAGGGTATAAAATTCTTTTGAACCTATCCATTGCCCAGAAAGGAGAGACATGAGCTACAGGCGTGACCGGTCCGTTGTCCAGTGTTTGCTAATATAAATGTAGTAAAGGGGATAAAATTCTTTGGTATCTATCGATTTCCCAGAAAGGAGAGACCTGAGCTACAGGCGTCAACGAACCGTTGTCCAGCTTTTGCTAGTATAAATGTAGTAAAGGGTATTAAATTCTTTGGAATCTATCCATTGCCCAGAAATGAGAGACATGAGCTACAGGCGTCACCGGACCGTTGTGCAGCGTTTGCTAGTATAAATGTAGTAATGGGGATAAAATTCTTGGGAACCTATCCATTACCCAGAAGGGAGAGACATGAGCTACAGGCTTCACCGGACCGTTGTCCAGCGTTTGCTAGCATAAATGTAGTAAAGGGTATAAAATTTTTTGGAACGTATCCATTACCCAGAAAGGAGAGACATGAGCTACAGGTGTCACCGGACCGTTGTCCATGTTTTGCTAGTATAAATGTCGTAAAGGGTATAAAATTCTTTGGAACCTATCCATTGCCTAGAAAGGAGAGACATGAACTACAGGCATGACCGGACCGTTGTCCAGCGTTTGCTAATATAAATATAGGAAAGGGTATAAAATTCTTTGGAACGTATCCATTACCCAGAAAGGAGAGACATGAGCTACAGGTGTCACCGGACCGTTGTCCAGCGTTTGCTAGTATAAATGTCGTAAAGGGTATAAAATTCTTGGGAACCTATCCATTACCCAGAAAGGAGAGGCATGAGCAACAGGCGTCACCGGACCGTTGTCCAGCCTTTGCTAGTATAAATATAGTAAGGGGTTAAAATTCTTTGGACCCTATCCATTGCCCAGAAAGGAGAGACATGAGCTACAGGCGTCACCGGACCTTTGTGCAGCGTTTGCTAGTATAAATGTAGTAAAGGGGATAAAATTCTTTGGACCCTATTCATTTCCCAGAACGGAGAGACCTGAGCTACAGGCGTCACCGGACCCTTGTGCAGCCTTTGCTAGTATAAATGTTTTAAAGGGGATAAAATTCTTTGGAATCTATCCATTGCCTAGAAAGGAGAGACATGAGCTAGAGGCGCCACCGGACCGTTGTGCAGCCTTTGCTAGTATAAATATAGTAAAGGGTATAAAATTTTTGGAATCTATCCATTGCCCAGAAAGGAGAGAAATGAGCTACACGCATGACCGGACCGTTGTCCAGCCTTTGCTAGTATAAATATATTAAAGGGTATAAAATTCTTTTCAACCTATCCATTGCCCAGAAAGGAGAGACATGAGCTACAGGCGTCACCGGACCGTTGTCCAGCGTCTGCTAATATAAATGTAGTAAGGGTTTAAAATTCTTTGGACCCTATCCATTGCCCAGAAAGGTGAGACCTGAGCTACAGGCGTCACCGAACCGTTGTGCAGCGTTTGCTAGTATACATATAGTAAAGGGGATAACATTCTTTGGAATCTATCCATTGCCCAGAAAGGAGAGACATGAGCCACAGGCGTCGCCGGACTGTTGTGCAGCGTTTGCTAGTATAAATATAGTAAAGAGGATAAAATTCTTTGGAATCTATCCATTACCCAGAAAAGAAAAATCATGAGCTACAGGCGTTACCGTACCGATGTCCGGCGTTTGATAGTATAAATGTAGTAAAGGGGATAAAATTCTAGGGAACCCATCCATTACCCAGAAAGGAGAGACATGAGCTACAGGCTTCACCGGACCGTTGTCCAGCGTTTGCTAGCATAAATGTAGTAAAGGGTATAAAATTCTTTGGAACGTATCCATTACCCAGAAAGGAGAGACATGAGCTACAGGTGTCACCGGACCGTTGTCCAGCTTTTGCTAGTATAAATGTCGTAAAGGGTATAAAATCCTTTGGAACCTATCCATTGCCCAGAAAGGATAGACATGAACTACAGGCGTGACCGGACCGTTGTCCAGCCTTTGCTAGTATAAATATAGTAAGGGGTTAAAATTCTTTGGACCCTATCCATTGCCCAGAAAGGAGAGACATGAGCTACAGGCGTCACCGGACCGTTGTCCAGCGTCTGCTAATATAAATGTAGTAAGGGTTTAAAATTCTTTGGACCCTATCCATTGCCCAGAAAGGAGAGACCTGAGCTACAGGCGTCACCGAACCGTTGTGCAGCGTTTGCTAGTATAAATATAGTAAAGGGGATAAAATTCTTTGGAATCTATCCATTACCCAGAAAAGAAAAAACATGAGCTACAGGCGTTACCGGACCTTTGTGCAGCGTTTGCTAGTATAAATGTAGTAATGGGTTTAAAATTCTTTGGTATCTATCCATTGCCCAGAAAGGAGAGACCTGAGCTACAGGCGTCACCGAACCGTTGTGCAGCGTTTGCTAGCATAAATGTAGTAAAGGGTATATAATTCTTTGGAACGTATCCATTACCCAGAAAGGAGAGACCTGAGCTACAGGCGTCACCGAACCGTTGTGCAGCGTTTGCTAGTATAAATATAGTAAAGGGGATAAAATTCTTTGGAATCTATCCATTACCCAGAAAAGAAAAAACATGAGCTACAGGCGTTACCGGACCGTTGTGCAGCGTTTGCTAGTATAAATGTAGTAATGGGTTTAAAATTCTTTGGTATCTATCCATTGCCCAGAAAGGAGAGACCTGAGCTACAGGCGTCACCGAACCGTTGCGCAGCGTTTGCTAGCATAAATGTAGTAAAGGGTATATAATTCTTTGGAACGTATCCATTACCCAGAAAGGAGAGACATAAGCTACAGGTGTCACCGGACCGTTGTCCAGCTTTTGCTAGTATAAATGTACTAAAGGGTATTAAATTCCTTGGAATCTATCCATTGCCCAGAAATGAGAGACATGAGCTACAGGCGTCACCGGACCGTTGTGCAGCGTTTGCTAGTATAAATGTAGTAATGGGGATAAAATTCTTTGGTATCTATCCATTGCCCAGAAAGGAGAGACCTGAGCTACATGCGTCACCGAACCATTGTGCAGCGTTTGCTAGTATACATATAGTAAAGGGTTAAAATTCTTTGGAACCTATCCATTACCCAGAAAGGAGAGACATGAGCTACAGGCGTCACCGGACCGATGTCCGGCGTTTGATAGTATAAATGTAGTAAAGGGGATAAAATTCTTGGGAACCTATCCATTACCCAGAAAGGAGAGACATGAGCTACAGGCTTCACCGGACCGTTGTCCAGCGTTTGCTAGCATAAATGTAGTAAAGGGTATAAAATTCTTTGGAACATATCCATTACCCAGAAAGGAGAGACATGAGCTACAGGTGTCACCGGACCGTTGTCCAGCTTTTGCTAGTATAAATGTCGTAAAGGGTATAAAATTCTTTGGAACCTATCCATTACCCAGAAAGGAGAGGCATGAGCAACAGGCGTCACCGGACCGTTGTCCAGCCTTTGCTAGTATAAATATAGTAATGGGTATAAAATTCTTTGGAACCTATCCATTGCCCAGAAAGGATAGACATGAACTACAGGCGTGACCGGACCGTTGTCCAGCCTTTGCTAGTATAAATATAGTAAGGGGTTAAAATTCTTTGGACCCTATCCATTGCCCAGAAAGGAGAGACATGAGCTACAGGCGTCACCGGACCTTTGTGCAGCGTTTGCTAGTATAAATATAGTAAAGGGGATAAAATTCTTTGGACCCTATTCATTTCCCAGAATGGAGAGACCTGAGCTACAGGCGTCACCGGACCCTTGTGCAGCCTTTGCTAGTATAAATGTAGTAAAGGGTATAAAATTCTTTGGACCCTATCCATTGCCCAGAAAGGAGAGACCTGAGCTACAGGCGTCACCGAACCGTTGTGCAGCGTTTGCTAGTATACATATAGTAAAGGGGATAACATTCTTTGGAATCTATCCATTGCCCAGAAAGGAGAGACATGAGCCACAGGCTCATATTTATATTAATATAAAAAGATCTAGAAGAGTGACCTTTAACGATAACTTTCATTTCGGGATTTGATAAGAAAGACTGAATTAGTTCAAACATTCGTAAATACCATATCCTTTCAATTTTTGAGAAGACCGGTATGTCAAATCCATTCAAATGTTATTATTATCTAAAGCCTGATAGAATCTTTCATTAATAATTGTTAATACATCAGCAGTTTACCTAAGCGAAAGCCATTTTGCTATTCTGAAAGTTCGGAGTTGATTAGAGCCTCCAGTATTTTGTCAAAAGCAGTTAGAAGGCTAATAGGCAGTTCATTCACCCGAGTTCTTAAAGGTCTGAACTATTCCGTTTGCACGGAGTCATGTTTTCTTGTTAACTTGGCTACTTTCAAGCGGTTGACTATCTCCGAGTGTGTTTGGCAGTTTGTAACATTAGCAAGGCATGCCTTTTCCTTTTCTGTATCAGATTGGAAGCTATCATATTAATACTCACGATATATCCTAAAAAGAAATCAAAATGTTAAAATTTTGCGTATGTTGTGTGATATTACGATATATTGTTTTCAATTTAAAGATATTAAAGGTGTATTCTCAAACTTGACAACTCTGTATTGTTAGGAACCATTAACCGCAAATTTCATTAAAAATTCTTTTTTTTTTTTTAATTATTGTCCATTTTGTTCGATTTAGCCATTTAAATACATCGCGGGGGAGCGAGATGGTTTTATTTTTTTCTTTTTTTTTCTTCTAGTCCCCTTTAGAAATTTTTTAGAATTGCACTGATCATGTGATTTTCTCTCCTTGTCAAATTTACCTCGTGATCTGATGATAATGCAACTCTATTTGATCGACATCGATAAGATCTACTCTTTTCATAACCAATTGTCTTTGACATGAGATCATGATTATACTGTGTTTTAAAAAAAGAAAGAAAGACAAAAACACCTTGAATGATCTCGATACCATGATACCATCATGTAAACCCTAAGTCGCAGATGAAAGCCTGTATAAATGAAAGTAGTGATAAATTACAAGTCATGGTAATTTATTTATAGTCCGTAATTTTCTCCTTTTTTGTTGCTAGGAAATGAAGAGGATGTGAAAATGTTTTCGCCGTGACATGTGTGTTTTCTCAAATACAGTCGTCTGTTCAGACTTTCGTTAACTTAGAGATTATAGAATTTTAATTCTAAAGTTAAAATTCTGATAAATCATCGAGCGCTTTCTACAAAAGGATAATCGAGCAAAAATTGATTTGATGATTTTGAGCTAGGGAAAAGGATTACAGTCGTTCAAATATGGTTTTAAGATATAAAACAACTGTTGCTCAGTAACAAAGTTTAAAGCATGATGGATTTTAATTGATATTCACAGCTTGGGATTGTGAATGCATTCATTTGTCTTGAAAGTAAACCTGAATTATATAAGGCATATTTAAGCATTCCAATAACCCTTGCAGTTTAGTATATACGATAAGAAATGGAGTCACAAAATTAACATACAATTAATTTTTTTCTATTTGACACACGAGCACACTAACACTAATATGTGTGTGTGTGTGATCGGATGTTTTTATGCATTTCCACAGTTTTCATCCGATTTTGATGAAATTTTTTGTTTGATAGATAATTCTTCAGTGCCGGTTTTAAGTCCAAATTATTGGCGACAATGGCTCTCCACTACTTCCTGTCCATTATAATAACTCTCAGCAACGTTTTACTATTTACTATCTGTTCTTGGATATATATCTTTCATAAAAACTTTAATAAAAATAAATAGTTTAAATTATTGCACCCAATTGTTATTACTAATATTGATTTTCGGGTGGGCTGACTTTAAACTTAAGTTCCCTTTTGTGTTCATTGATACTTTTTTTAAAATTTATGTAAGTTTCCCCGCTGCGTTGTGAGGAACAATTCTGGTAATTTATTTCATATATACCGGCTTTAGAATTATTATTGCTATGGGTATTTTTGGTTCTGATCATATCCAGAATAGTTTTGGATGTGGTTGTAATTATTTTCTTGTTGTTTAGATTGAATCGATTGTTTTGGATAGTGGATGTTATGGAGTTAGTAGGTAGTATTATATATCTGTTTTTATCGAGTTTATTGTTGTTAATTATGTTATTATCTTTTTTGCGGTCGTATATTCTGTATGTCTTTCTGTTAGCATTTTGAACGAAATAATAAGGATACTGGAGGCTTTTGAAAGAGAGTTCTATGCATATTTCTTCTTTGGGTAAGTATTGGGGGCTGCAGATTCTTAGTGCTCATAAATAGAATCATATAATTATTCTCGATTTGATCTTGTTTCTTGTTGGGAAGAAAGGTTGACCAAGTCATTCTTGTTGGTAGCTTTTAAGTAAACCTCAAACTGAAGTTCTTTATTATTTCTGTGAAGCATGATATCTAGGAAGGGTAAAGTGTTGTTAGACTCAGATTCAGAGCTAAAGTCTATTTTTTATTCAACGTTATTTAGTTTGTTGACAAGATCGGATAAAATTTCTTGTGGATATATGAGTAGAGAATCATCTATGTATCTGAAGTAAGAAGAATCTTGTGGTAAAATATTTATAAAGAGATCACTTTCCAGAAATTTACCGAAAGGCTTGTCAGATATTTCCTATGTGTTGTATTAAGCATGTTTAAATTAAAACTTCTATGTCTAATATATATAGTAAATCTTTCGAGATACCTATTTATAAGTCTACCATTTGTCCGTGTGTCGAATATTGTTTCCACATCTGGTCTTGTGCTTCTGCTATGTGTCTAGATATTCTTGACAAAAAAAAAAAAAATCAGCAACGTTATGAGTCCCAACATCTCAGTTTCAATCACTTTCCCACTGCAGTAACGTAGCCTCTACTGTAAATATTTTCACGATAATTGTTATAATGGACTTTCCTAGTAGTCATCGTCATTCATGAATTTAAGTGCAGTACTAGATTGACAGCCACACTTTATAATTTCACTGTTGAAATTTTGCTAATTGCAACCATAAATTCTATGCTAATAGCTTCTTCTCTCTCGCCCTTTTCGCTTGTGAAACTCTCTATGGTTTTTTGCTTTCCTGTCAACTATGATCTCCCAAAATTTAAATGCAATTTTAATCATTAGCTTCAGCCTCTCGCTCTTTTATTATCATCTATGTTTCTTTAATTCTCAGCAACCCATTGCATCCTAGTAGGTTTTATTGGCTTGCTTGGGGTGAAATGGTTTACACACACACACACACACACACACACACACACACACACACACACACACACACACACACATATATATATATATATATATATATATATATATACATGTCCGTGTGTATATGTATGTGTGTCTGTATGTAGACAGTATCATGTCCCAAGTAATCTTCTGACCAAGTATTGTAAAATGTTTTATACCTTTATAAGAGAAGGATGCCTGGTATTGGAGATAGCTCGTTTATACATATAAATAAAAGTTTTATGTTGCACTGAAGTGTGAAATTGACAGTTATTACACTATGTCTATCCCTATGTCCACATTGACTATCTATCTATGCGCAATATAAACAAATATTTACTCAATTGAAATGTAATTCCAATTAAGTACTATTTTATCATGAGTACGTTTTTAAAATCGTATTAAAAACCTGACAAGCATAGGTGTTAGTAAAAGCTCCTGTGGAAATCCAGCACCTTATATAATTCTCTGTGTTTCGTTAGAGACGATCATCAGGCGCTTAAAAGGAAGCATCGTTTTAAGCTTCTGATGATAAGGACTATCAAAGCATAGACGTGTTTGTATTTAGTTTAAATTATTTTTCAGTTGAGTAATTAATTATTTGTTTATATTATGTATATCAAAACTCACCCGACGTATGCAGGTCTAATAATTCAGTTCTTAGAACCGAACAGACTACCCGCATATATGATTTGTTTATAGTGGTGAAAGTTTGTGCAGAACCAGCATATTTTCGGAAGAATTGATACCACGAAGTCTCTAAACAGTCCTCCGCAGTTTCGAATACAAAGTTGTTCTTTTCCTTGACTGGTTGCTAATCCAGGACCATCTGCTCTGTTATTTAAACCATAGCTGTCAGAAGAAGAATATATATTTCCCCAATGGGTTAGGGTGTAAAAGTGAATATAACGAACCCGAACTTGGCTTGCCGAGTTCTCGTTCCCAGTCATTAATTATCACCTGGTTATTCCTTGTATCTCTTTATATCTACAGGGTGCGATGATAAAATGGAAATACCACTGATATCTCATTTTAACAAATATTTTTACCAAAATTACACAAAAATATCTTGAAATACTAAAGAGTAATTTTATTCAATAGAATCTCCTGTATCTCTTTCGTACGGTCTTCTTGTCTAAGTTTGTGAATGCTACCATAATTCTTGCCTTCAGTTCATTTTTGGTATTACAAGAATTTTTTTGTCACTCGCTCAACTGCGCTCTACATATAATAATCAAGGGTGGGGTGCAGTCTGGGGAGTTAGGTGGCCAGATGTAAGGAGTGATGTAGTCGCAGAAATTGTCTGACAGTCATGACAGGGTTTTCTGCTTGTGTGGCATGGTGCAGATTCATCTTGCCAGATATAGCATCTTCCAGCAGCCACCCTCTTGACCCAGGGCAGCACTACCTCTTCAAGGCACTTGATGTAAGCCTCTGTGTTGAATGTGAGGTCCTCACCAACAAATTCGGGAGTTCTTTTCTTATCGGAGTGAGTTTACCATATTGTCGTACCTTCGTAATCACCAGTAGACTCAGCCAACTCTTTCTGAATCCTTTGCACTGTCCTCAGATTGACACCCAAACACACTGAAATGCTCGTATTGAAGCTTCCCGTGCGAATGACGGGCAGAACAGCATGGCGTTTCCAAATTTCTGGCGGAGGGAATTGCGACATGGTGCACTTTTTCTCACAGACGGTGCCCAAATGACCCTACAGTTGACAAAATCAAAACCAAACAAAGCGCATGCGCGAAATTAAAAATATAAAAATGAAATAGACAATTTACCCATCTCACCCTCTATATAACCCGATATCCATGTTGGTGTGCAGATATTAAATCAAATTGAATCATTAAAATAACTGCCATTCATTCCTGTGAGTCTTTGTTTTTGGTACTATTTTTCATTTCTGTCTCGCCGTATTTATCTTCTATTTTGGCTTAATTGGGATCACTAATACGCAACTTTAAAAATTAAATTTTGACAAGTAAATAAGTTTTTATATTAAATTTGGTTTGCTGTTGATTTTTCGATAAACGAATGTTTTATTGATAGCTTTGATAATTAAATTGATTGTTTATTCAAATCAAGACATTTTGCTGTCCTGAATTAATAACTTTTGCCCATATTGATTTAAGCTTGGGAAAATATAAGCAACTATTGAGATATTTCTACTAGTATTTTTTTATAATAAATGTAACAAATCTGAATTTTCTTTTCTTCAATATTCAATTTTTGTTTATTGTTCATAGAAATAATTATCTAAGTTACATTATTTGTTTAATAATGAATTTATTTATTTAGCTTAAAGAAAAGCAAACATTTTATTGTGAAAAACGAACGAGTCACTTTTTCTGCCTAAAAAAATAGAAAAATTGAATATTCTACGCTTTATTTAATATTTAAGTTCTAATCATTGTTTCGGGTGTTAAATAAATTAGTAAATAAAGACAAGATACAAAGAAAAATATTGTTATGTTTTAGATGTAAGTGGATAAAATGAATTTTGAAGTAAATAGAGTTTTGGAAATTTTGTTACTTATCCAGAAATAAATTATCTAAGTTACTTTATTTTCCTTAGGGTTAGAATATTTGCAATATAGACAAATTCAAATTTTCTCATTGGAAATAATATTTTTAATTGAAAACTAGAATTCGGCAGCATTTCAGAGCACAACAGACAATCCATAAGGCTGGAGGTTACATGACCAAAACTTTATGAATATCATAACCAAAAGTAACGAAGAAATTAGACCGAACCAACCACACATGTTGTGATTGAAAACATCTCGGCTGACAAAATACAAACAAGAACAGCAAATCACAAAATCGGAAACATTATCCTTCCTGTTTCTTCTTAACATTTCCTTGCAATTTCATTTTATTTATTTTATTGTAGAGAGCGTCACTAAAGAGAATATTATTAACATGAGTGACTATGGAATAATGCAAGGAATCCTTTTTAGCAGCACCAGAATTTGTTTTGTTTTTTTTATTCATTTTACTAACAACTGCACCAGTTGTAATGATGTTAACGAATACTAGTTGGGCTAGTTGATATCTGGTCATTTTTATTGTATAAGCTGTATGACGGCTTGTTGGCGATTATGTTCATTATTAGCGCACATATTGTTCAACCTTGGGACTCTAGAAACTTATTATCAGTCTTTCTATCTTTACAGACCTGTATCTTGACTCTTTGCACTAATGGAACTGCTTAACAATTATTTCCGAAGTATTTTTTTAACTTTCTTAAAAACAGGAAAATTATGTAATTTCTGTTGGTTTATCTCCTACATAATTAACAGTTTCCTCAAAAAGATCAAAGATAATTTGTGATCACTATCTACTTTTAGTCAGCTTGTAGAGAGAAAGAAATGTTTTTGGTCACAATATGTCGCCTGTATATCTTGAATTGTCATCTAGGCTAACTGCATTAGTCAAGTCTTGAAAATCGAACGTTTTGGTATCATTCTTTAAAAAAATATAAAATTAAAATTTACCACTCATATATTTGAAACAAGTGACAAAAAGGCAATACAAGAAAAAAAAAAAAAAAAAAAAGAAATCTCAAAATATTTTTTTCAAAAGATTAAATCGGCAAATTTCTGATTTTCTTCCATTAATATATTTTTTAATTATTCATTCGCCAAGAACATATCATTCGCTTTGGTTTAGTATATCTTCAAACATCGTCCTTATAAAATATATGATAATCTCAGCGTAATTGAAACAATGGTAGGTGCCAGACTATATTTTATTGCATCAACACTGTCGACCGAAGAATAATTTGTGAAATGCATTTGAAATTTTCCTCCATTGTTATAATCTGACACATTGCTGCATTGAAAGGTTTAATGCGTAAAAATCTCTCATTGACTGAAAAAGAATCTGTACACTGTTTTTGTTTTAATCTGAAATCATTGTTTTGCTAATTGTTCTGGATTTCATAAAAACAATTCTCATTTGCTTTTTCTCTTTTTATGCTCCCGTTAGCAAAAGGAACCACTCTCCAGTACACTGTTTTGTATTGAGCAATAAGTGATGATGACCCCACCCATTCTTGAGCCGTGTATCATCATAATTTCTTAACTCACAACTAGGAAAGTGTTGAAAATGATTATGACATCTTCTGATTATCATTAGATCCAATCACATTGTATAAAGGCTGAAATAAAAACAGGAAAAGTCAAACCTCATGATCGATAGAAGAGTAGGGAAGTAGATTGAAAGGAAACGATGGCATAAGACAAGTTCGTCTTGTAAGTGATTGATATTTCATAAAATCAACACCGTCAGAACGTTATTGAAAGCTGTCATAGATAAGAAATGATAAAGTGCACAAATTGTTGACTAGATGAGCAACATGTGTAGATCCTAATAAAACAGAGTGAAGGATTAGAAATAAAATCCAAGGCGATATCTGTATGGTGACATTAGGGACCATTACTTAAAAGTTATTCCGATTTGAATCGATCTATTAATATTTTCCAATTGAAAAAATAAACTGTGACGGCAATAAGTATTCGTATGATTACAAAATTTGAATGTTTCATTAATTAACTTTTTTGATATGTGCTTTTCCAAGTTCATATTACATCACAACACAGGCAATGATAAACATAAAATATGAAATTTATTATTGAAGGAGCTAATAAGGATTTATATCAATCATACTAATATTTTTGTTCTCATTACATCGTAATACATAATAGGATAAGAACAAAAAATATGGCTAACAAGGCTTCATTTTTTGTTATTTGGTCAAAATGAAAACAATAGTCGGTTCAAAATCTTTGCAATTTTTCATTTGTTTAAGAAGAAAAATAAGAATCAGTTCCAAGTCTTTAAAATTTTTCATTTATTCAAAAAATAAGAGTCGCTAACAAGTTTTTGTAATTTGTAATTTGGTATAAATGAAATTAAGTCTGTACCAAGTTTTGGTAATTTGCCATTTGCCCTAGATGAAAGTAAAACTCTATACTAAATCTTCGTAATTTGTGAATTGATCAAGATGAAAATAAGAAGCAGAATAAATCTTGGTAATTTGTTTTCGGTCAAGATGAAAATAAGTCTGTTATAAGTGTTGATACTTTCTCATTTGGTTAATATGAAAGTAAAATGTTATAATAAGTCTTCATAATTTGTCATTGATCAAGATGAAAATAAGATTTAGTACCAAGTCTTGGTAAATTGTCATTTGGTGCATATGAAGGTCAAAGTCTTTGCAAGTCTTGGTAATTTTTCAACTGGTCGAGATAAAAATAAGCGCCTGCTTTCATTAATGAAAAATAAATGAAAGTTATAACTTTTTTGTTATTTTTGTCATTTTTCTTGTTAAACAAAATTAGCGAAATCACTATGAAATAAATTTTCGCCCCCCAAAATTTGTTTTGCTTTTTAGTAGTTAGAATATGGAATATTTCTTTTTAAATAATGTAATTACAGAAGATTGTATTTTGCCTGCAATTGAAACAATATATGACTTCAGAATCATTAGTCAATAAAGATTATTTTAATGTTCAATTCATTTCTATTAGTTATTAAAAATATCAAGATTACTGAATGAGTTTATTGTATGAACGTACGAGGAGGTAAGAAGCGCATTTTATGATAATATGTAGGAAAGAAGTTTGAAGAGGTTACGATCGGGAAAGCACCTCTCGGGAGTCTGTTTCACAAAGTAGCGGTTCTTGGGAAGATGCTGTTCGAGTGGAAATACCTTCTTACTAATGAAATATGAAGGGAATGTGGATGCCTCGTCACAGGTCATGTGCTATGGTGAGTCTTAGCTTTGAAAGTCAGAACTGGTTGGACTAATGAATACTTTCATTAGTTCCACCAGTTTTGACTTTCTGACTCGTCTTGCCAAGTAAATATCGATGGATTAGCGAGAGGCTTGTGACGTTTCCTCTGTGGGAAAGTGTCTGTAGGGTGCTTAATAATTCATCACCCATATGGCTGCGTAGATGCTTTTAAACGCCATCAAAACTGGAAAACGAGGAATTTGGAAGCATTTCTTCTTCAAGCAACCAACATGTCTAAATCTAATGCCTTACATCTCAGCTTTCACGTATTGGCATAACGTTGGAACATCACCCAAGCCAGATAGATATGCTGGGGGTCCTGGTGGACAACATTCTTCCAGCGGTTGCGCGGTCTGCCGCGTGGTCAACTCCACTCTGCAAAATGGCGGGTCGAACTGGTCGGTGACACTGGTCATCACAGGACGTGACCGAACGTGGCGCTGAGCGATGGCGCAGAGGACCGGTTCTCTAGTGGAGCCCCTCATTAGATATAAGATCGGGCCAGTGCACGCCCTCGATGGTCCTGAGGGCGCGGGACTGGAAGACATGAACGAGCGGTGTGGGTATTGGTGAGAGGCCACGTCTCGGTGCCGTATAGTAGCACAAAGAGAACGACGCCGTTGTAGAATCGTAAGTTGGTGTGTCCGGAGATGTCCCGATGCCACCAAAATAGAATCTACAAACCTCCCATGACGCTTACAGCCAGTCCACATCGTTTGCTGATCTTCGTGAAGAAGTTGTCGGTGTTGGAAATTTCTGAGCCCAGGTTGACGAAAAACAAATAAATAACACTACAATATAGTATCAACATTAGGATATACTGGAAAACTGAATGCACAGTAAGGCTAAAATTGTTTAACCGTTTCCTGAAGTATATGTGGTGTGTTGGGTAAGGTAGAGTGGTAGTACCCTTATAGTGAGGCGGTCGCATCCTTGAGTATTGGATAATCACATAGCCCAACTTACACCAGTGGTACCACTTCCACATCAAAGGGCAAGAATACTACATGGTTGGTTACCAAGGTGGTGGCAGCTCTACGACCTGGCTAGCCTGTGTCAGATACAGTATATCCTATTGTCACGATACGAACAAAAGATTTTAATTGGACTGCCCTTCGATGGATTGGAACTCGAGCTTTAGAAAGCGTGCAGCGACTTATGGACAACGAACTACACCTACAACACAACATACGTATTGCAACCTGGAACATCATCACACGCAACTTCTTGTTTGCCATCGGAAACCACCTTTGTAGACCCCATCACAAACGACAAAGGGCTGTAACTCACACAACTCTGCCCTGACAGTAACCTGTTCATCACTGATTCATGGTTCCTAAGGAAACGAATCCACCACTGGATCCACCACCTGGTACGTCAACAACGGAGAAACTCGGGGAATGTTGCATCCCATCCTGATCAACTGATACTGGCAATCCAGCTTCACCAACTGCCGCGTCATTGAGGATCGTCTTGCTGTGCGTCTTCTCAAATACATGTGCTATAGTAACACAGACTGAAAATCGCACGGAACATCTCTATCAAGGCCGAATACTAGCGCTACTTGGACAACAATGCCGCGAGACAGGAGGATACCACTGCCTCCCGCAAGATGCCCGTTGTGGCCCTCAGGTACAGAGATGGTGACATCCTCATCTCTGCGAATGCCCGCCTTTGCAAGCTCAAGAACAACAAAGCCTCAGGGATCTACAGTATCACCGCCGAGTTCCTCAAGGAATGTAAGAACTCCAAGATTCACTGTCTAGTGGTCATCATGAACCAAGTGAATATGCTGAAGGAACTTCCGACTGGTGATGCGGTGTCGTCCTTCTGTTCTGGAAGAGGAAGGGAGAACTTCTCGTGTGCTGTAGAGGAGGCACTCCGTGTGTTCAAAGAGGAAGACGAAGCTGACACAAGTTGGAGACGATTCAACCCACTGTCCATTATGTTATGGTGACATATCTACATTAGAATGAACTCTTCCTCCTTCATAAATACTAACCTTCGAGACTTCCTAAGCAGGCAGTCGACCCGCAGTCTCTGACTGTGTGCGAATTCTGTCGAATTCTCTGCTTTGCCAGAGAGGAACCCGGACGAAGCTTTGCCGAAGGGCAAAGTTTTGTCCGGGGAGGTAGACAGATTCTGAACCCGCTTATGCGGGTTCTAAGGGAATATTTTTGGCCGAGCCTACGGGCTCGGAGAAACCCTCGTTAAACTCGGCTTTGTGCCACATACATTCCTCGTAGGGGGACTGTTCAATATCAGCAGTCGGGACGCAGTGTAACCTGACCGTTCGGGCGGACACTTCTATCTGCAGACTAATAACACTCTTATTTTGTATATATGTTCTGTCCGTATCTTTCTTTATGGCCCCTAACATGCCACAACGACTTGGCGACGAGGATTTGCGAGGACCACCGGGATTAAAAAGGAACTCTCCTAAAACAAGGAGCAAACGAGTTTTCGTAAAAGAAATACATGTAATTGCCAATTTGTTTTAACAGTGGATGTACGAGAAATTTTTATTTTTTATTTTTCATCACTGTTTTTTCATTTGAAAAGCATTTGGAAAAAAACAGAATGCCGAAGCTGAAAAACTGAAAAAAGAACTGAAGAAAGCCTATCCAGGAATTTTTTCTAGTGGTTTAGGTTGGTGTACCAAGATGATGGCAAAAGTTGAATTACAAGATGACGTCCAGCCAGTGTTCAAAAAGAAGTGAAATGTGCCTTTTGCCTCGTTGGAACAAATTAACGAAGAACTTGACAGATTAGTAAAAACTGTTCTATCAAAGGTAGAGTACAGCAAATGGGCCACACCAGCAGTCTATGTAAAAAAGAAATCGAAAGGTATACGCGTTTGCTCTGATTTTTCGACAGGACTAAAAGCTGTTCTGAAGGACTATCATTACCCTCTTCTTTGCCCAGAGGCTTAATGGGGGGAAATTTTCTCGAAAATTCATCTTAGTGATGCTTATTTGCAAATTCCAGTTGAAGAGGTGAGTTTAAAGCTATTGTGTATAAATACACATCGCAGATTATATAAATTCGAATTACTTTACCGTTCGGGGTCAAGGTCGCGCCAGCAATTTTCCAGCAAGTCATACTATACTGAGCGACCTTGACTTCTCAGTCGCTTATTTAGATGACATTCTGATGAAAATCCAAAGCGTAGTCGAACATAAGGATCACGTCCACAAAGTTTTTGCTAAGATTCAAGATTACGGTTTCAAATTTAAAGAGGCCAAATGTGGTTTTTTCATGGAAAAAAATCAAATACTTAGTCCACATAATCGACAAGGATGGCAGGAGATCAAATCCATTACGGGCTGCCGCGATTAAAGACATGCCGGTGCCCAATAACATTGTTTCGTTGAAAAGATTCCTTGGACTAGCAAATTATTACCAGGCATTTATACCAAATATGCATGATTTGCGTGTCCCCACCCCCAATGAACTATTAAAGACAGACACGCTCTGGGTTTGGACAGCAGAATGCCAGATGGCATTTGAAAAAAAAAAAAAAAGAAAAAACTGACGTCAGACTTATTTCTTACACATTACAACCCGGACTTGGAAATCATTGTTGCCAGCGAAGCTAGTTCGTATGGCGTAGGGGCATGGCATTCTTCACAAAATGACTGATGGACCAGTAAAACCGATAGCTCACGCGTCGAGAGGTTTGCTTCCCGAGGAAAAAATTATTCGCAGATGGAATAAGAGGCGCTTGGGATTATATTTGCAGTTACGAAGTTCCACCGCTATATTTACGGTCGACATTTCACTCTACAGACAGACCACAAGCCACTACTCACTATTTTTGGCTCAAAGAAAGGTCTGTCCACTCACACAGAAAGAGACTGCAGAGATGGAGTACAATCCGGCTAAATTACAACTTTAAAATGGAGTACGTGGAGTACATGGAGTCCGGCCATGCGGACGGATTGTCAAGTCTAATTCCCAAGTACAAAGAACCACTGGAAGATGCAGTGCTCGCCTCCCTTCAATTTGAAGGAGAATTAAAAACCACCCTTTGTAATACAGTAACGCTTGAACAAATAAGACAAGAGGCTCTCCACGGTGACTATATCAAGCAAACAAAAGCGAATTTTTTGAAAAGGACCAGCGAACTACGGACGTTTTCTAGATATGCGGCGAAGTGTTACACTACAGGGAACGCGTCGTGATTCCGTCAACATTCCAGAATGGTATTCTGAGGGATTTTCATGCTGTCCATCCACAAAGTGCTAAAATGAAAAGTTTGATGCGTAACTATGTCTATTGGTAAAACATAGACAAAGATATAGAAAATGCTGTCAAATCATGTAAAGGCTGTGCCTTGGCAGCAAAGGCACCTCCTGTTAAATTCAATCCCTGGCCAAAAAAATGTCTACATGAACTCTTCGCCAGATTTAGAGTAGTGGACACCTTAGTGACCGATAATGGAAGTCAGTTTACGTCTGGAGAATTTAGAGACTTCTGTGAAACATATCAATTCAAAGACATCACTACCGCTCCGTACCATCCGTGCTCTAATGGACAGGATGAGAGACTTGTGGATACTTTGAAGAGAGTTTTGAAAAAAGCTACGGCTACACCAACTGAAAAAGCTCTTCAACAATTTCTTTGAGTATACAGAATTACACCTAATAACAAAACTTCCAAATCTTCAGCCGAGGTGATGTTCTCATGACGGATACGGCCCGTTTACGATACATTGCTCCCAAAACAGACGAAGCCAGGAAGAACAGGCATCGTACCTCCTAGACGATATAACCCCGAAAAAAAGTTTTTTTCAGAATTTTCAAAGACAACAAATCTTTTTGGGAGATGGGTACGATCGAAAAAAGAATTGAGGACATAGTATATATTATAAAGGGTTCACAATTATAAGACATAAATATATCTCAACCAACTTAGGAAACTCCTAACTGACGAGGCTGATAGCGGGCTTCCTGAGGAAACAGTTATGGATATCATATACGACACTTTTGACATTCCGACCCCTCTAGCGGCCCTCGAAATGCACCGTTCTAAGAGAAAAAGAAGAGCAACTGATTTAATAGTTGCCAATCCTAAACGTAAAAGATATTGAGACCACAAACAAATAAAAGTTCTCAAAGTTGTTCTACTTTGAACTTTGTAAAACGAGTCAGCAAAGTTTTAAATGCCTAGTCATTTAAAAAAAGAAAAGGCTTGTTTTTTATATAAATAAAACAAGTCAAGCGGAGGAAAACTACTTAAAATTTGGTAAACTTTCTATAAAAATATTCCTCAGTATTAATTTTTGTTAATCTTTTTTACAGTTACATATGCAACCTCAGAATTCTAATATATAAAAAAAAAATTTCTGCAGACTCCTGCAGAGTGAAGATTTTAGGAGTGGGGTGTTATGGTGACCTATCTACATTAGAATGAACTCTTCCTCCTGCATAAATACTAACTTGCGAGACTCCCTAAGCTGGCAGTTTTCTGACTCCTTTTTGACTGTTTACCGACCGATTTTTTTCCTGACTCTACGTTTCTCATTGAACTGCATTTTGGTTAAGATTTGTTTTTTTTTTACCGTCCTTCTTTGCCTTCTTTTGACTGTCTTGCAAAAGCTTTTTGATTTTTTTTCTTTTTCAGTTTTTTACCCACCCCATTTTTTAATTTTTCCATTTATTATGCTTATATCATTTTAATATTAGTTTTCTTTTTGATTTTCTTTTACTTTTAAATTCCCTTTTTAATTTATTTTTTCCATTTTTATTTTGCAACCCCTGCCAGAGTTTCTGTTTATTTTTCTACGTATTCTTTCGACAGACTTTATTTTTTTCATTACGTATTACTTCTTTATTTGTTTTTCCTTTTAAATACCCTTTAAGTTTTCTGTGTTTTATTTGTTTAAAAGATTTCTGTGTCCATATTTGTTCTAATTTTTGTATTTATATTGTCAAATTTGTCGATTTATCTTTATTTGTTTACTTGTTATCGGGTTTACTTGTTCGTAGCGTCAGCCATTTTGGTTTTGTAATTAGCTTTGCTTATTATTGTTTCGTATTTTCTTTGTATCGTTTTTTCTTTGTATAACGTTTTCCTTTGTATAGCGTTTCGTTTTATTATTTAGTCTTTTTGTACGTCCTTCTTTTTTTACTGTCTTAATTTGATGTTTCGCCTTTAGGCGAACTTTGTTTTTATTGTTTTTCTCGCCTGTCGTAAATTTTATTTTGTGTGTACGTTTAAATCTGTCTCGCCTTTAGGCGAAACTTGTTCACTTGTTCAATTGTTTTCGTCTCTCGTACGTCCTTTCGTTTTGTGTATTTGTTTTTGAATTTTTAAATTTGTTGCGCATTTAGGCGAACCTTGTTAATTTGTCTCATCGTTCTCTTATTTTTTGTGTACTTTTTTGTTTATTTTCGCCTTTTTTAATTTGCTGTCTCGCTTTCAGGCGAACCTAGCTTTTGCATATTAATTGCCTAAATTTTGTCTAATTTTTTCTGAATTTATTTTAAATTTTTAGTTTAGCCTATAGACGAAACTTATTAACTATTTTTTCCTTCCTTTTGCACCCCCTCCCCTTCCTTTATAAAAAATGGAAAAGAAAGAAAAAAGAACACGTTTATTTTAATATTTAAAAATACGTAAAAAATGGCCGACTTTAGAAAGTCGGTGAGGAAACATTTACTTAACCCCCACCCCCGAAAAAAAAACCCTTCTGAGAAAGACAACACTGACGAATACCCTCCGTTAAATTCTTCATCCTCTAGTGACGAGTCCGTTGTTAGTAAACCAGTCATAAAAAGTATGGAGGCCAATAATGGCCAAACGCAAAAGAGTTTGGTGGCCAATAATGGCAAAAAATCAGACAATAATATGTAGGCCAAGAATGGCCAAAAAGACAAGACCAGTAATACCGCTGAGACCGGGTAAGGTTGGTTGGCTACTGGAAAATAAACTGCTCATTATTTGGTGAGCAGGATTTCCGGGACCAGCTGTTACTAATGATACAGAGAGAATTGACGGGGGAGGTTGTAGGGAACGCCTGGTGGGATAAACTAAAATAAAAAATTAGAACGTTTGCTGCCGATTTTAGTCGTCGACAATCTAGATAGATTAGCGGCGCAAACGGCTTTAAAATAAAAAGTTGATCGGGCAATTAAATCCCGTGATAGTGGGGAAATAGCTTTAGCTAAGGCAGTTGTCATCCTGTCTTATCAAGAAGGATCAAGCTCTGGTAGTTAGGGATAGGTTAAAAAGAATGTCCCCTGAGGCAAAGGAATATGGCCGCAGAGGAGAATCGGAGCGCGTCTCGGTGACATATCATGTGCGTCACATTGCCGGATAAGCGAACAGTGACTACAAACGCAGGCATATGCGAGGCTTTTCGGGATTACTTTCAGGAACTTTTTACCAGGTAGCCCGGTCTGAGGCCTGCTAAGTTCGACGCCTATTTAACCAACTTTCCCTGCCTCGAGGCAGCTGAAGCGACTGGGTGCGAGGGTCCCATCACAGAGTCGGAAATCTGGGAAGCACTGAAACAGGTTGGCCTGGATAAATCTCCGGGACTAGATGGTCTTCCCTACGAAATTTACTTGAGGCAGTCAACCGTCTTTGTTCCTTTGCTGGAATTGATTTTCAACAACTGGATGAAGCAGGAGTCTATACCTCAACGCTTCACCAGGGGTGTGATCAAGTTGCTGCGTAAGGACAAGAACGGTGGTGATGGTTAGATAACTTTCGCCCTTTAATCATGTTAAACAGAGTTAAAGGTTTTGGCGAAGATTTAGCCAACCGTTTGCAACTTGTCCTGTCTAGTCCGAACAGACGTGCTGTGAAGAGTATGACTATTCAGGACAACCTTCATATGGTACACTTGATCTTAGAACAAGTCGTCAGTGAAGCTGCGCTGATCAATTTAGATCAGTCCAAGGCCTTCGATAGGGTTGACCATCGTTTCCTGGAGGCTGTCCTTTCGGTGCCTGGTTTCGGGCCGAACATTTGCTCCTGGATCCAACTTTTGTATGCGACTCCTGGTGCACTGGTGGAAGTGAATGGGGTAAGATCGGAGCCTTTCGTATTGTCTCGCTCCATTCGTCAAGGTTGTCCGCTTTTGCCTTTGCTTTACGTTCTTGCGTTGGAACCTTTCCTTCGCAAGTTAAAGGCGAATCCGGTCCTGCGCGGAATTTCCCTGCCTGGGGCTACCACCTCGGCCAGGTATTCTGCCTATGCTGATGACGTTTAGGTTCTTGTGTCGAGCAGAGCCGAGATTGACGAAATCAGCAAAGAGATCAGTGATTATGAGATGGTGACAGGGGCCAAGATCAACCGCGATAAGTCTGTTGGCTTGCGGTTGGGTGCGTGGAAGGGAGTTTCTCTTTCCGGATCTTTCCTCTGGGCGGATGGGCCGGTCAAGATACTCGGCGTCTTGTGTGGTCTTCATCTCCAGCTGTATATGAATTGGTCGGAGGTAGAAGAGAAGGCTGAAATCACAGTTAATGAAGGGGAGGCCGGAAGTATGTGTTTCACACATCTACCCGATTCTCCTTTACCGATTCTCTGTACTTCCACTTCCGTATGCCACACTAATGTCATTAGTAAGGCTCTTGTTTTCTTTCTTGCTGAGAGACAAGTCCGCTATGGTATCGGGAGATCTGTTGCCTTCATCCATCTGAAGGCGGTCTGGGTATGCCTAGCAATGAGATTCGTCAATATATGATTCGCATCGCCTTCCTAGACCGAATGAGTTGCGAATCAGATGAGGAGGGCGCTTTCTGGAAGGAAGACGACCGTAAGAACTTCCCATCTCTGAGAAGTGTGCACTCGAGCGAGGTGGAAGCCCACCGTTTACCCTGAGCCGA